>BLKM01000655.1:697158-775721 GCA_013340265.1 Coptotermes formosanus
TGGGCTCCTGTGGAACGTGTATGTCGGCAGTGTTAATACTGCCACTGTTGATGCGTATCCTGCATGAGTCCTGAAGACTGTGAAAAATGCTTGCATCACAAATATATTCTGCTACAACTGCAGCTTCCTCAGTGTTATATGGTGTACAATTTCTTTGCCCATACTTCAGCACTGCAGAAGAATTTATTGTATGTTACATTACCAATGTAGTTCTCCTGTGAATGCTTTTAATGTATTTCTAATCACAATTAATGAATGCTTATTGTATTTATACTTTTTATTAAGTCTGGGTTCAGAATATATCATTCACTATTTCAGAAACCCAGAACCCTATTGAATTCCTGATGATACTATGTTCAATTAATATACCATTGTCATTATTTTTGCGTAAAATATTGATGAGGTTTCAAATTCAGAGCACTAAGTTTATTATGTCTGCGCAACAATGTTTTACTGTAGTTTAGATTTTATAAACATGCTTCTTCTCTTGGCGCAATAACGCTTTGTGAGTTTTGGCCTGCTCAGCTGTTCTTTTCCATGCTTCTCTATCTACAGGCATCTTACTTCAATTCTGAATCTTCATTTTTCTCAGATCCATTCTGACATCATCCTTCCATCTTAACCTCGGACGGCGGATCCTTACTGCAGCTGGTCTCTACTCGTTCTTTTCACCGTACCTTTATTCATTCTTACAATATGCCCAATCCATTTTCTCTGTGCCTGTATATATCTAACTATACCTGCATGTGTTTCGGTCAAGAGACATATATCAACTCCGTGCTGATTGAGGAAGTATTCCAGTTCTAACTTCCTGCTGCGAACTTCATTAGCATTCCACCAGGCCAGCCACAGGGCTTTTATTATTTTTATTTAACATCCATGTTGCTACGTGTGTAACACTAGGACAAGTCAACCTAGTATGTAATCACTATCATGCTACAAATAGCAATCATTCAAACGCAGAGCTCGGTAGGTATGATAAAACATTAAATACAGTACAGACTTCTTAAGATATTAGTTTAAATACTCATATAGACTTAGCTAAAAATACATTTCATTTTTACAGTAAATTTCAAGATATAATTACTACCATCAACCAATCATTTTATTTCCAGATTTATCTCTTGCGAATTTCATCTGCTTAATCTAAACTACAAACTCATTTTTTATATAAAGTTCACTTAAATTCATTCAAATATCCATAAACATCACATCTACAACACCTAGATATGTCAGTATAATTCCTAAGACATCACAACACAAGTCCAACATGCCAACAAATACTGAACTAATTCTGCATATCAAAACACTAGTGTAGTGAATAAAATGGGCGGTTTAATAAAAACAGTTTTAACTTATGTATAAATGCTTTAAAACCTTCTATTTGTTTTTATTTCCCCGGGCATTTTATTGAGCAATTTAAACCCTATATTATTTACACTCTTTTTAAAAAATGATGAATTACAGAATGGTACATGGAAATCATCATCCTTTCTAGTATCGTACTCCTGAAAATTTGAATTCCTGGTTGAATAAGTGTTACATTCTTGGAAATAACTCAACACCTCATAAATATACAGAGAAGTTACAGTCAAGATATTTAATTCGTTAAAAATGACTCTACATGACTCTTGTCTGTTCACACCTTTCATTATATGGAGAACCCTTTTTTGCAATTTCAGAACCTTATTGCATTCATTTTCACTACCCCAGAAGGTTACACCATATCTAACTAATTACTGGAACTTGGCAAAATATGTGTTCCTCAGCATATTGAAACTCAAGTCATCTCTCAAAGATTTAATAATATAACAAACCTTGCTCAACTTTAAACATAATGATTGTATACGTGTACCGCATCTTAAATTACTTGTGATATTGATCCCTAGAAATTTGAACTCTGGCATAAAGCTTGTAACTGAATTATTAAATACTATATTTGACTCCATTATTTTTATTTAAATGAAATAACATTGCCTTAGTTTTGTCTGTGTTAACCATAAGGTTGTTATTTGTAAACCAAGCTTGTACCCGATTCATCAGCTTATTTGTCTGCAGAAGAGTATATAAGTCCGTATCTATTACCAGTACATGTATGTCATCTGTGAAAAGGACCCCTTTTACATCCTGTATATGCAAAGGCAAGTCATTAATGTGCAATAAAAACAACAGGGGACCCAGAATTTATCCCCGTGGTACACCTTGTTTTACTGTCCTATTCATTGAAATATATCCCATCTGCTTAGAATTCTGATTTTTGGTTGAAATTATTTCAACATACTGAGACCGAAGGGATAAGTAGGATTTGAACCATTCTTCTGCTGTCCCTCTAATTCCATAGTAATCCAGTTTTGCCAATAATTTATCGTTATTGATCACATTGTATGCCTTGGTAAGATCAAAAAATAAACCCAAAACAAATAACCGACCATCAGTGCCTGCTGTACATTTTCAATAAAAGCCTGACACACTGTCTCTGTCGATTTATTACCCCTAAACCCATTTAGCCCCTCAGCCAAAATATTATACTTTTCCACAAGTGATAATAATCTATTGTACATTATTTTTTCCAAACTTTTAGAGAAAATTGGGAGAACAGATATGGGTCTATAATTACTAATATCTCTTCTGTCACCTTTTCTATAAACTGGTCTAACTTCAGCAATTTTCATCAAATTGGGAAAGGAACCTTTATTTATGGATTCATTAAATATGAAACTTAATGGTTTTTTAATATTTTGGATGCATTCCTTTATTAGGAATTCGGAGATTTCATCAAACGCTGCTGATGTCTTTCCTTCTAACTTAGATACCACATCAACAACTTCTTCTTCAGAGACTGGAAAGAGAAACGTGGAACTGTGATTATTTTTCACAAATACTTGGGAGTTTTGATCATTTATCCTAAACTTGTCCATCCCAACAAGTTGATAAACCTTATCAATAAAATAGGAGTTAAATGACTCAGCAACATTCTGGGGATGAGTTATTTCTTCCCTACCATTTTTTAACCAGATATCCTGTAGCGATTTCCCTGTTTTTTGTTAATTATCTGCCACATTGTTTTAGTTGAATTTTTAGCATGTGAAATCAATCTGTCATTCTCCATTTTCTTTGCTTCTGAAATAACTCGTTTGTAAATTTTATGATATCTTTCAGTGTACTATAATGTGTTCCTTGACGTGGTCACCTTGCCCTTTAAGCTGTTTAAAAACACATTTTTTGACACAAAGTTTTTATACCTCTGGTTATCCAATTACTATTTTTGTTCACTTTTTTAATCTTCTTCATGGGAAAGGCTCTCCTAAAGTAGCCTAAAAACCTATTTAAAAACAAATAATAGGATCCATTTAAATTATTTCCCGAATAAATACCTTCCCACAATTCACTAGTCAACATATCATTAAATTTTGCGACCTTATATTTTGAAAACCTTGTTATAATTTCGTCAGGTATATAATTTGGCACATTGACTGACACTTTTAGGACCTGAACCAAATGATCAGAGTAACCCAAGTTCCATACCTCTAAGACATGCTCATTATATTGTTTATTTATTATCATAACATCTATCAGAGAGGCTGAGCTCTTGGTAATTCTCGTTGGTGAAGTATCTGCATTTATTAAGTTATGTGATAATAATAGACTTTGCAGTTCCTGTACCTGATTGTTTACATTATGGAAATTTATATTCCAGTCACCACATATTAATTTTTTCCTTCTTTGTTTAACGGTCTCTAACAGTATCTCTAGCTTATCAATGAAGCTTTGTATATCTGTACTAGGGGATCTATAAACACATATCAATAAACAGTCCAAATCAATTAATTAAACTGCAGACAATTCAGTCTTTTTCAGCGCACATATCTTTTAGATATGTCACTTCCTTTGTATTTAGCTGTTCTGTTATGAATATACAAGATCCTCTGTTCTTGGCTTCTTTCCTACAGAATCTATTACCCAACTGAAATTTGCTCATTTCTACCCTATTAATCTGATCTTTTATCAGCCAATGTTCTGTGAAACATAAGGCATCCAGATTTTGCAGACTGGAATTTAGGAGAACTGTTAATTCCAACTGTTTGTTAGATAGACTTTGTACATTATGATGCAGTATCACAAACTTATTTTGTTTAGGTTCTAAATTTTTCCTGTGACATTCTTGGTGTGTTACGTCCATAAAAAATCTTTATTTCTTTTCACTGGTACTTAACGCACCCGTTTTGGCATAGATTCTGAAGGCTCACTAGACTTACTATCCCCTGTACCCTGTTCATTAGTTCCTTGCTTATCGTCACCTATACTATCCTTGTTTATACCTCTCAATTCTGTCACTTTTCGTCTGTATCTCGATTGTGGGGCTCTCAACACGTCTTCCTTCCATTTCATATGTATCGGATCTGATGATTTTTTTTTACTCAATAGATCCTTAATTACACTTGCAGTTTGTATTGCCAATAACTCCTTTCCTTTCCTGTTTAAGTGTAGTCCATGTCTTGTAAATAAATCCCTATTTTCATTCAGTTCTATTACATTAAGGTGATCACCTCTCACAAGTTCTGTTTGTAAGCAGTACAGATTTTACTCCAATAATGGGAAGCAAGCACCAGCCTTACAGACTTTACTCTGATAACTTTACTCCAAGCAAAGTGCACTCTAATCCGATCTGCCCCAAGGCAACCCAATATTGCCCCTTTGTATGTGCCTACAATGACATCAGTCACCCCGCAGCTGCTGGACCAAATCCCAAGGCCATTGTAGCTTGGGAATGCTGGTCTGGTGTTACCCACGGCAGCCCGAGCACCGACAAAGTCCAGGACCTGACCATTCTGTGCCAGAATGTCATCGTCACACAGCCTGGAGTAATCATTCTTGTCTGTTGGTCGAAGGACATGATACTGAAATACCAATATTATGTTTGTGTTAACGCCCCTAAAAATTGTAAGTGGCCCAGCTGGTGTTACATCCTAGTTCATAACAATGTTGCCATAAAGTAGTTAATTAATTAAAATGACATACTTCAGTATATTAACCAAATATAGTGCACATGTTTAAATCATCTATTACACACATATACACCTCCTCCCTCTTTCAGGAGGAAAATTGAAGGATTAAATGAATATTCTTTCAAGTTTCCGATGAACTCCTCCTGTTAGCGCCTGTTTGTGATTACTATTTTAGATGTAACCTTTCGTAACTGAGTGTTACTGGGTGGTAATATAGTAACTAATTCCGCTTCTTGTAAAGCGTCTTGAATTCTCAGATTCGTACTACTAATAGTGCTGATACATTGTCACTGGACTTACGAATTTGTGTAACTATTTTTGGCTTAAACAGAATTGTATGACATGTTCCTTGTCCATCAAACCAGCTGTTGATATGTGACCAACATCTGCAGCACTTGCAACAACTCATACATAGCAAAATATGTATGATTAAACATGTTACACTTAAGCCGACATATGTAGAAATGACAGATTTAGTCTGTTTAGAATGTTTCAATTTTTGTTGCTGTTCGTTGATCATATTCCTTACTTCTGACACTATAACTAGTCATTTGAAGTTCGCTACCATGAGTGGTAATGGTTTTAAGTGGAATGTCCAGCTTAATATCATTTAACGTCTGTTTGTTACCAAACTTATTGGTGCAAGGACATTTTTATCTGTATTATTTACCTCCTTAGTAATCTGTGCCTGAATTACTGCTGATTGTCCATAACCTGAACATAGTTTCATGAAAGTAAACTTTCCCAAGTCCTTAATAATTACATCTGTAGGTTCCTATCCTGGGCAGATAATTGTTAAGTGTTCAGGCATAAGTACCATGTATAACCACACATCCTTTAATTGCTTCCGTAATGTACTTTTTAAGTTCAACAAATCTCTGTGCACATGTGGTAGGTACACTAATGCTGTACTGCAACAGCCTTACTTCACAATCAGTGATATAGTGCATCAGCTGAGCAGGAAAATTCTGCTTCCGTGCGTATAGCATGGCAATTGCCAACTTGCATTTCTTAACTCAGACTCATCCGACTGTAATATTGCTTGGATTTATCCACTAGCACAATTTCCTTTCCTGATTGTATGAAAATGAATTTAGAGCCATTCCCCATCACATTCACATGGAATGCAGTACACGCCAGATGTTCTTAGTCCTAGGTTGTCTTTAACCTGTTGTAAGGTGTTGATAGCTTTCTTCACTGGTATGTGTACCATTTTTGTATTATGCATAGCTACCAGTGTATTTATTTCTGTGGATGTAGGGTGCTGGTATGGCAATAAGGCTACCCCAGTAGGTTCTTTGGTTGTTTTCTGTGGCTCGTATGAACTTTTTTTGAGCTGATAGCTGTGTCAATTTTTTAAAAACCTCTGACGTTTCAGAGACGCACTCTGTCTCCATCCTCAAGGAAAGTGATCTGGCAGATTGTACCAAATCCATCACTTATATACTATGGCTGGGGACCAACTCAGAGTTGCGGACCAATAGGAATTAGTGGGCGGAGACTATATGTCATTGCTTCTGGTTGGACATGTTTTTTATGTGTTGTAACAGGGGCCGCCACGCTCAGCTGATCATGAATCCTCTGTCTGTATTGATGTTGTTGGAATGTAGCTCTATCTCTATGGCTTCTTAGTAAGCGGTCCATGTAACCTTTTGTTTTTACTAGTCTGCATGTATTGTTGAATTCCATGTTGTGGCCTGTGTCCAAAACATGTTCTGCTATGGCTGACCTTTCTGGTTGTCCAAGGTGAAGTGCCTCATGTGTTCCTCACACCTGATGTCTATATTCCTTTTTGCGTGTCCTCTATAGTCCTTCGCACATTCACACGGTATACAGTTGACACCGAGAGTTCTCAATCCCAAATTATCCTTGACCGATCTGAGTCTGTTAACGGTTTTCCTTGCTGGCATGTGGACGGTCTTAATATATTGTGTTGCAAGCAGTCTATTGATCCAGTTGGAGGTTGCCTGTTGGTAGGGCAGCAATGCCACACTGGTGGGTTTTTTGGTCTTGGTTTTGTGTTCTCCCTCATGTTTATGGCGCGGGTTATATCATGCGTTGTGTAACCCTTTCTTCTGAAGGTCTTTTTTAGCAGTTGCATCTCTTCTTCTAAGCTGTGTGCATCTCAGATAGTCCCGGCTTGGTTAACCAGAGTTGACAGAACGGCCCTCTTTTGTGCTGGATGATGTTCGGACTCCACATGAAGATATAAGTCCATATGCGTAGGTTTTCTGTACATGGAGTGACCCAAAGAGCCATCAGCCTTCTTCCATACAAGAACATCCAGAAACGGTAATTTATTGTCCTTCTCCAGCTCCACTGTGAAACTGATATTAGGGTGTGTGCTGTTCAGGTGATGTAGAAAATTATTTAGTTCCTCTTCTCAGTGGGGCCATAAAACAAAAGTGTCATGAACATATCTGAACCAATGTGAGGGTTTTTTCAGAGCCATGTCAATAGCTTGTTGCTCAAAGGTTTCAATGTATAAGTTTGCCACTACTGGGGCTAACGGAGAGCCAATGGCTACACCATCTATCTGCTCATAGAATGTGCCATCATATACAAAATAAGTTGTAAGAACACTTCTGATAAGGTGCGTGATCCTGTTCTGAAGGTTCCGTGAGAGTATCTGTATGGCATCATCATGCAGCAGCACTCTTGTGAATAAGGAAGTGACGTCAAAACTTGTTTGTGGCATGTAGGGCTTGGTGGTTGATCTGACTGTTGTATTGATTTCTCTTGAAGGTTTCTTTTAGGTGTTCCATTTCCTCCTGGAGGCTATCCTTGTCACAGATAGTTCATGTGCGGTGGATGCGAGTGGACAGAACGGTCCTTTTTTGTGCTGGGTGATGCTCAGAATTACGCATAGATAGAGGTCTGTATGTGTAGGCTTCTTGCATACTGTGTGGCTGAGTGTGCCATCCGTCTTTTTCTTGACCAAGACATCCAGGAACGGTAATATTTCATTTTGCTCCAGTTCCATAGTGAACTTGATATTTGTGTGAATGTCATTCAGATGGCGGAGAAATTCTTGAAGAGCCTCTTTTCCATGGAGCTAAACTACAAATGTTTTGTCAACATATCTGTAGCAGTGGGCTGACTTCTTCATTGCTGTACTTAAGATTTAATTATATATTGTGGTTAAAATATTCATCTGAAGTATCAAATTGTAAAAAATGTTTAAGAGCTGTTTTAAATTGATTAAAATTACATGATAAATTCTTTATTTGAGAGGGAAGATTGTTATTCGCCTTGATGCCAAAATAGTGTGGTCCTTTCTAATAAATCATTAAATGTGATGAACGTTGGAAAAGTTTGGAGTTGTTCCTAGTTTTAATATTATGTATTTGAGAATTTTTCATAAATAAACTGTTATTGGTAACTACAAACGGGCTAAAGAAACTATATAGTGAGATGTTAGAGGTAAAATTTTTAAACTTTTAAATAGTTCTTTACAAGAGTCTCTTGTTCTGGCTACCATTGGAATTCTAATAATTTTCTTTTGTAACCTACACATTCTCACATTTGAGCACATTGCTTGTGCAGAACTAAGCTCAATTAAAGTTTCTTTTACCTGTTTTTCCATTTCTAAACACTTTTCACATGTAGAATCCTTAGTAATTCCCTCTCTGTGTGCCAAGTATTCCAGATTAATAGGGCATCTCTTATTATGCCCTCCATGTTGTATGTTTGAGGAAAATGGGTTTTATCCTGTCAGCACAGCAGTCTTTATTGTTTATATGTAGGTACACAAAAATGCCACATAACAACTGCTTTCGGAGATGTGCATAATGCACCGTGAATTAAGAACCACAAACCAAAAGCTATGAACCAAAGAGCCTTCATAATTTTAACACATCTGAAATTTCAATACTTGTATGAGCTGAAATATGGAACAGGATTGCAACTTGGTTGCACAGGGGGGTAAAGTAATGCGCCTGAACTTGAATTTACAACTGCATTATAGTTTAAAAGCTTGAAAGTTTAACTTTAGGTAAACTGATTGGCGAACTTCCTAACCTGCTACCCTTTCGATGTATCTTCATTTCTGTCCAAACTACGTCTTGTCACACGTAATTATTATTTAATTGCTTAATTTATAATGAGGTCCATTTATGGAGGTGTGGGCTTAATTATGTAAAATTATGTAATTATAATTAGTTTGGGTTACCTGCGGTGTTGGGAGTGAAAATATGATGTTGTAAGTGGCGTAGTTTGTTTACATGTGACGGCACCATCTCTAGGTCAAGGTTAGATTTGTTTACACTCGCACTGATACCAGACTGACCTTACACTTTGTATAAGCTGATTGCTTCCTGTGTGGCTTGCAAACAGTAATTATATTCAGTTGAATCAGACTTCCAGTGTTTTGTTTTGGACTGTTCAAAGCTGCACTGTCTGAGAGTTTAGAAGCTGAGGTAGAATTGTGCAGTGGAAGGATTCTGTAATATGCATAGCACATTATGCTGTCCACAGTACTGCAGATAAACCTGTGAAAACAATTTATTTTTCCAGTGAGAAAATTCTGTAATCTCTGCTGAAGAAGAGTTAATATCATCAGACATCACTGCAGTAACAGTGTGCTACAGGTGAAACTGGATCATCAGTCTTCATGGACAACTTGTAAACTTATTATGTCCTGTGAAGCAGGCTTTCAACAGTCTGGCAAGTACCTCTGTGGGAATGGTGTTTTGCATTGTGTTAGGACTTGCAATGTAATAATGCAGGATTCTCAATTATATCCTGAAACTTTAGAAACAGCAGTTTATTTTACCTGAGCCAGCTGTGGCAGTGACTGAGACGGGTTCAGAAGTTGCAAGCCACAGCAATAGATGTCACGTAGATGGAGACTATATTCATAAGATATAAACACAAGTATGTTGCTGGAAGTACATGTTACCTGTCTGCGAGAGGGCAATTACACTAGCTGGGTGTGGTGTATATTAACACAGTGCCGCTTGTTATTCTGGCTGTCACCCTCTGCAGTTATGGGAGAACCTATTTGATCACTCTCCTCTGACCTGTGAGCCCTAAATCTAAGCAGACCATCACATCAGAATTACCAGGTAATTCTAATGCACTTTCCACTAACCCAATTAGATTTGCCATTGAACAGCCAATGCATGACAGACTTACAGAAAGGTATAAAGTACAAAGCCAATGTTTTTGTTCCTTGTGGTTCCATAGCATGCTCTGATGACATTCAGATGGTCCCATCAAGCAGCATACCCGGGTATTTCTGTAAGGTTACAGGTTGGATACTTCAGAGTGAAATATGAGGTGATTTGCATAGACCACGAAGTAGATTGACATAGTCGAGCAGCAAAGTGAAAAGTACATGACTTTCAGGAATATTTCTTTTAGCAAAAGCTAATTTTGTTGTCACAGCCTGTATGCTCTGCAGTGATGAAATGGAGGAGTGGAAATGAATAGTGTTTTCATAATGAGCTAAAGAGTTAGTGTAAGACACATTTTTAATGAGTGTGTGCTCATATTGAAGTGTACTATAGTGAGACTTTCAAGTGCATGCAAGCACTGTAGGAGGTGCAGAGCATATGATGGCTATCAGGCCTGTTAAAACTGATGGACGAATAGGGTAGTAGATCAGTTTCACAGCAGTTGACTGGAATTGAGTGGAAATCAGTGAGACAGTGTACGTAATTTTCAGATTGTTTTATGATAATATGTGTATCAAGAATGTTTGCTACACCACTGTATGTCTTTTTGAAGTGCAGCAATGTTGTCACATATGTACCAGTATTGCTGTGTGCTTCAGTACAGCTGCACAAACATCAGGCAAGCATACTGTGTTACTTTTTGTAGTACATTAAAATAAAGTACTGTTAATGGTAACGTGTTCTGATTGAAACTAAAATAAAGTATGAAAACATATAGTTTTAATATTTTCCATTCCCTGTTGGTATCTGATAACAAGGATATGTAAACCAACTCCAACACTATATATTGTGTATTTATTGTAATGATGTGTTACATAGGTCCAACATGTTTTGATGAATGAATCATCATCATCAGGGACACCCTATCACTAGAATATAAAGAATATCTTAGTGTGCTATCTTACTTTGCATTCTTAATTACACCATTATTGCTGCCATGAGTATCATAACCTAAAAACTGCTGCTGGAGTCTTTAAATGAAGAAGAATTAAAAAGCCAGTTAAAACACTTGAAAAAGGATTATTAAAAGCACTTTCACCAAAAACACTTCACTTCCGTTTTTCTTGTGACATTTGTATTGGTATGCTAGTCCTTTTGTGCATAGTTTTTGCTGTCTGTCTGTAAACAGTTTGCGCTTTAAGGTAACATAAACGTTGCACCAGATAGTGACACGCGAGCTCAGTATAGACAGTCACTGGGGCAGTTGTTACACCATTATATCTCGTCCTTGTTGAATCCGAGTCCTTGATATCCTGTGTTCGTTATGTTGCTATCACATCTGTAAGCATCATATATGTCTCATAGTTTGATGACAAGGTTAACCAAACAATGTCATACAGACATCAATTGCACATTGGAATCCAAGATGGATCAGATTGTGTTAAAGAGTGTACACACAGTAGGAGCAGGGCACCCCACCTTGTACTGTGTCTGCAGACGGTATGTCAGTTACTGCATGTAGGCCACTAGTTGGAGGCCAGTGTGAAGAATGGGTTAGGTTCACTGGTGTTCTGTTCCTTAAGAGTTTGTCATGCTGTTGGTACCATTGTATATAATAATTTTCCCCAGTGTTCATCTGCCATCCTTTGTTGCAAGTTTTTAGTAGTTTCATGGTACCATATTCATGTTGGTTATTGAGAATGTGCAGGGCATATGCAGATTTCTTACTATTATGTTTTATTTGCCTACGGTGTTCTTTACATCTTATCTTAATCTGTCTGTGGGATTGCCCTACTTACACCCTCTCATAAGTGTTACATTTGAGCTCATAAATCCTGCTCTGTGTATATTTGTCTGTTTGGGGTCTTTGGTTGAGCAAATTGCTCAGTGTATTGGTAGATCTAAACGCAATGCATAGCTTTGTGTCTGTGAAGATGTTAGTTATTTTCCTAAGCTGTGGAACATGAAGGTTACCCATTTGTAACTGCCAATTTATCGTTCTGTGTTGGATCCTTCGTGCTGTGCTTTGTTCATGACCCTGTTATTAATTCGGGTAATCTGGCTTGTTGAAAAGCCATTTAGGTTAGCCATGTGTACTGTTGTGTTTAATTTGGAATTCTTCTGTGATTCTGACAGTGGTAATACATGCATTCTATGTATGAGAGCTTTGTATGCTGCTTCAAACCACCTGCTAGAACATAAACTAGTACAGTGGTGTAACAACTGTTCTGTTATCACAGAGACTAAATTAAACTGTGCAGTTACATGTCTGTTATTTAATTATATGTTTTAAAAGCTATGTGTTGCATTGATGGGGCTAGAAATGTGAGTGAGGCAGATATTTATTATTTTTTCGTAATTTTTTATTCACTGACATTCTAACTTAAAGGATTCATGTTCGAATGTCACTTAGACCAGGCATGTCAGACTCGTTAGTGCTTGTGTGTCGTAGTGAGCCAAGAGATCTGACGGGCCGCACAATTTGAAAAATATGCACGAAGGAACTGTTGTTTGTGTGATGGGTGTGCTTGGGAGACACCTGGTTTGAGGGTGATTTTATCCTCCCCCTAGTTCCATGAGAGCTGAAGTCAGTGGGGGGTGGGGGGAGTGAATATGTTGCAGTAACCTTTTGTCATTGTTCACGTCTAATCTTTAGTGTATTGGAAGCATTCCAGCAGAGGCGGTGACATTCTGTGTTGTAGGGGTAACTGGAAAAGAACTGCGGCAACTTTGGAGAGAAAACTACCCCCCACCCGAATCAAACATTGAGAGTAACTGCATATAAAGTTATCTGTTTACTTGCACTGGTTATCTGTAGGGTCATGGTATGGTCTGATAAAAGTGTAGCAGCTTGCCTTATTGCGTCATATTTCTTTGGAATCATTCATTCTGTGGCCTTTGTCCATTGTCCTATGTTGAAAATTAGAACGCAACATTTCAGGGTCAAAATTAGGTCCTATCTTTAGGCAACTTATGGGAAACGTATTCGGTTGTGCTCGTTAGGCAGAATTATTGTAAACTTTATAACCCAGAGACTGAGAATACACTATCACAGTTGTATGTAATTCATTACAGATAATTACCCAGGTTTTATGTGTATTGAAAGTTGAAAATCTGCTTTATGCTCACCATATTTTCATAGGTGATACACACAGTTAACCTGATCAGCTCTCTTTTATCAAACTCCGTGGAACAGGGTCCCTCCTGAGTAGCTAGTATTTGCTGAGTTAGGTAACAGCTTTTCCACATTTTACTGAAATTGGCGGTTCATTACCTTTTTCACAATGAGCTGCTATTGGCCTGTATTCTGAGCCAGATAAATCCAATCTGTGCTCTCCGTTCCATTTCTTTAAGACCCCTTTTAATATCCTCCCATCTGTGAGTAGGCCTTCCAAGTGGTCCTATTCCTTCTGGTTTTCTCATCATAATAATCTCTTCTGTCTCAGTTATGCCACATATCCTGCCCAAATCATCCTACTGGATTTGATAACTTAATACTATGTGGTGAAGAGTATGAATAAGGAGGATTCTCATATGCAGATTTCTGCATCCTGCTGTCACTCGTTTCTTCTTATTTATTTAACAGTGCCGTCAGTTGCTACGATTATATAGTTGAGTTATAGTATCCCACTATTTTCATCAACACCCTGTTTATTTGCCCCCTCAGTCCATGTTCTGTACACAAAATAAATATGTGTATTTAATATAACTGATGCATACTAATAGGCAAATTATGTTTTAAGAAAACTTACAAAACACATGTCTGGATATGAAAGACCTCTGACTTGAGTACTCATATCTTAATGAGAACAGATATTGTCAAAATGAGTATATGGTAACCCAAGTTGTGATGTTTTTCAGACTTAAACAACTGGACATCATTCACAGATTTTCTTTAAGTGGACTGAAACCTAAAGACTGTACTCAATTCCAGATGTATGGTGTTACTAGCTAACATGTTTCAATGCAACACTCATTAAAATATGAAACTTTCATTTACTCATAAAGGTGGTGTTTGTGGAATGCAAATAATATCTTTTGCTCCACTGCAGAACCTCCAAAATGCGGTTGGTTATCTGGTATGAAAGGTCTTCCATATGTACTGTGTAAACTACATACATGTCATCCTGTAACATGTGTTTAATTACATGTGCTGTAAATGTTAGCTGTTGCATTCTATTTGAATTCTCTAGAACCGGCAGTCAAAACACGTGGTATGGAGTGGACCTACTTTTGAGTTACGCAGGTCTTAGCTAGTGATATAGCAACGAATGCCTGGAACTTTATAAATACAATTAAACTGCAAATAACATACTCAAATTATGCAAATAATGCTGATATTTTAGTTGGTCATGGCATAAAGATACACGTAGGCACTATGAAAAGTAAATTGCTATTGACATAATGCATTTGAGGAATATTTGGGTTATGTATGTATGAGTTTTCAGAATACTGAGTGGTAACCAAGAGCCCATGCAGGAAGATGTGTGAATTAAGTTTTGTTCATCTACCCTGATGATGGAGGCTGCACGTTCCTTTGAAACACTGCTACACTTTTACCAGACTATATGACATCACATGCTAGAAGACAACAGTCTTCATTTAATTAGAAGTTCTGTTAGGTCTCTTATAACACAAATGTTTGAGAACTGTTGTGGAATCCGAATTATAATATTCAAAATTGGGGGCCTTGTTTTAAGTGCATTCATTTCACACTCACGAATTTCTCTAAGGGGCACTAGAATATTGGCTTCCTTTGTGGTAATATGCAGAAAAATGTTTAACTGTAACAAATATAAATAATGGTGTGCTATGTAGTGTAAATACTATTGAAATGTGAAGTGGAAAATGTGACAATCCCCTGTCTGTCTGTGATTTCCATAAATAATACTGTACATGATCTATTCTTATATAATGAACCCCTTGAGGAACACTTTGAAGGTCATGTTCACTGAATATGCAAGCTGCAAATGTTTAGAAACCCTGGAAGACTAAGATGTGTTGCCGGTTAGATTTGACTCTTGGTAAAGGTCAAGATTGTAATGTTAAATGGAACATATCTCCCTGCTATTTGTTGCTGACTTGAATCTTCACTTGTACCATGAATATGGAAGCAGCAGGTTCATATGAAACATTGGCAACCACCTATAAACCTACACTTTATCATAACCCACAAAACAACAATCTGAAGTTATTGTTCAGTTATTGCCTTACTTATGTAATTGTTGTCAGCATACATAACACAGAAACCAGCTGCAAGTGATGCAAATTGTAGAATTCCTGCCACTCCCTGTTCATCCTGGCAACACAGTTTTGTCCGTTCTCTAGGCAGAACTTCACACACTATCACATATAGAAGAGTTCCAGCAGAAATTGCCTGCAAAGAGAGAGTAGGTGAATGTAAATATTAGCATCAGTATTTATGAAGAATTCTCTTACCAAGAAAATGTGTCAATAATCAACTTGGATTACAAATATGGGTTTAGGTTCTATTTTCTCCACCCCACTTTTTTGTTGAGGGGTGGGGAGCATGCAAGAATAAAAGTATGGCATTACGTTTGGGATGGTAATAAGTCAAAATTACATGTGTAGGTATACTTTTTAAGGATGAAGGCTGCAAAAGAAGTTTATGTTGATTGACTTTTGTTGATCCTATTGATGATTTAAGTTTTATTTTATTTCAGAAGGTAAAGAAAGTGATTCAGCAATGGTCACTTTGTTGCTAGAGCAGTAAATACGAAGACATCAAATTTATGCCTTTTGTAAGATTTCTTCAATATGCCTGTGTAATGTCTGGTGTAGTATAGCACCAACTAAATTAATTTAAACTTACTGTTTTATTTGTCATTATTTGTTCCATGTTATTTAACTACAGTTGTCCCCCAGTCATCTGGGCTGTATGGAGGAGGGGTGGTGCAGATTACCTGGGAATCTGGACCATGAAGGGGAAACTTGGTGGTATAGGTAACATACAAAAAATCATCACTCAGTGCTATAGTAAAATTCCTTAAAGCTGAAATACATTGCCTAACAGGATATAACAACACCAACAACACTGTATGCGATTAATAATTTCAGTGGGAAATACTGGGCTAATAGTTGGCAATTGCTCAGACCATATGGGGATCTGGATTACTGAGGGACCACTGTGTGTAGTTTCTGTGTCTGTCAGACATGCCACACCCACTCTTGTCATATTTGGGAATGTCCACTGGAAGATAAACCCCAAATTATACTGCAGACAGTTTTAGCACCATAAATTTTTCCCAGTTGAAACTTCAGTCAGTTGTTCCATACAGACATCTAAAGTGAGAATTCCATTTTGTACTGAGAATTTAGAAAAGTCACATACCTGTATAATGGGCACAGCAGGTGCAGTTGTTATGAGAATTTGCTCATCTTCTGCAAGTAACCCACCAAGAATTATGCCTAATTCTGAGCCTAGTGAAACTAAAAGTATGTGACCACAAACACTGAGACATCCATTGCCAGAAGCCCTAAGTTCCAGACCATAGCAAAATGCTACAACCAGCCTGTGGCATGCTATTGCTCCAGTCAGCCACAGCACTTGCTCAGCTGATGGCTCAGTGCCAACAGCTACAGTTTCCAGTGTCGCATGGAAGGTCAGTGCTACTAACAGACCTACGTGGCCTGCCCTTGACTTCCGGTATGGTGGGGAATAAGTAGTGTGACACAGCACATCAAAACCAGTCTTATCGTGTTCTTGTTGTATATGTTGATTACAGGATGAGGTAAACATGTCTTTCCTTGGTTGTGAAATCTCGGTAGCACTCATTGCAGAAGAGCTTTCCAAATCTGGTTGTTGCAAGCTTGCTGGCCCCCCTGCCAAAGCTGAGGTGCATTGTACTCTGGAACTAATGCCCCCTTCATTGTCACCACCATTGTTGCTTATTGTGGTCTGTATGGCACCGTAACTGGTAGATGGTCTGTTTGTTTTGTAAAGCAACTGAGAGTAGCTAGAAGCTATTGCCTTTTCACTGTTTTGTGGGTTATGTCTCAGATTGCCACCTGAAAATCGCCTTGGGTGTTTACCATTGAGGCGGTTTCCATGCCCATACACTTGGCCATTACTATCACAACTGTTGCTACTATCATGACTGCTCTGATCATACAGCTCATCTTGCTGTTGTTCTTCTGTTCTTTGCAATGAAGATGGTAAAATTGAAGCTGTGTGACTGAATTCAGAAGCTCTTCTCTGTCCTTTATCAGTGCCAGGGTGACATATACAAAAAAAATAGGCTATTTCATCAATGAAGTACAGCAGCAGAAAGCCAATACAGAAGGAGAGCTCAGCTAGGTCACGCAGGTTGTTGTGTGCCTCTGGCAGCATGTGAAGCATGGATACAGCAAGCAGCACACCAGCACCAAAACATAAAAATGCTGACATTAGAAGAGGATGTCCTTGCTGGGAAGGAAACACTACAGGCAGGTTTCCGAAGAGAAAGCTGATTCCAGGTAGTACAACCATAGCCACATATCTTGCATTTCTGGCATTCAGCATTGTGAAATATCTATGATGCCAATAATAATTTCAGTTATTAAGTGCTAATGAATTGAAGAGTGAACACACTACCAGTGTGTGTCAAACCTGTAATCAAACACATGATCTAATTAATTTTCCAGTGTATGTTATATTATGTATCTGTGTAACCGGTGAGTGGAAATATATGCTGTACACTTCGAGACAGATTCTGGAGGAGTTCAAAGTTCCAGTTTATGCAGATACTGTATAAGTCATCGATATCATGACATTTCAAGCTCTGCTAAAAATCGGTAATCTACTCTATTAATCAGTAGTCCACTTTTTTGTGAGATCTTTCAAGTGACTTCAAGGCTGTCCACCTTTCAAATTTTTGTATACATCAAGTCATTTTCAAAGAACAATGCAAGACAGTATTGAAATGAAGTCTCAGTGGCTCACACAGGTTTCAGGAGAACACCAAGTGGTACTTGGGGAAAGTATCACTGTGATGTCTGATGTACAATGAAAGTTTATTCTGTGTTTTCTGTGAATAATGCTGACATTCAAGGATTATGATGGGTTATTGTGTTAGATGTGACTGCTAGTTTAGACGGTGTCAAAAAACAGAGGCTATAAAGTGCACAACATTTCAGAGACTTTATTCTCCATCTGGAGGTGGAAAGGGAAGAGAGAGAACCTGCTCTGTGGGCATTTGGGAATTAGCTAGTCTCTGTCACTCTTGTCATCCACTGGTAAGGGCTATCTCTTTTTGAGGAGCCTACCTTAGTAGGGTCTTCCTTTACCACCTGCAGACCAAGAAGGAAACCCACTTTTCTAAGCAGGGTTTTTTTTTTGCTTGGGATGAACAGTGTCCAAAATATTAGTCATATAACGCATTTTTCTGCAAGTTTGGAGGTTTTCAGGGGGGTGTAGTTGGGGATTCTGTTCTGGTATATTATGCTGCATCACAGGCAGTCAGTTGCTGATATGTCCAAGGAATTTAGTGCTTCTCTCTTCAAGGGTCGAAGGCTCACTAATATCTGTCTTTGGCACATATTTGCACCACGTGGCTAAACACTAATAGCTGCCCATAATATTATTCTGGGATATCCTGACAAATTTTGTTTGCTTGTTTATGGATCTCCCCCCCACATTGGTCAGAAAGTATGTAACTGAGGAAGCAGAGGTTAACCTAGACCAGCGTTTCCCACACTTTTTTGCTCACAGAACACTTAACTTAGTAAACATTTAGGGGACACATGTTTTGTGGTCAGTCATTTACCAAATAAAAGTCAGCACAGTGCAATCTGTTAGTAACCAAATGAAAGATTCTTATAAAAATTCTTAGATGAACAGTAGCTTAAGTTATGATCAAATTTGCTAAATTCAAATTCAACAAAAAAGTCTGTTTTTTTTTCTCGATACAGTTGGATGAGGCACTGGGCTGCAAGCAAGAAGGTCACTGGTTTGATTCCAGGTGGGGTTATGGGGCTTTTCCATTGACTTAATCCTTCCAGCTACACTATGACCCTGGGATCGACTCGGCCTCTGACAGAAATGAGTACCAGGAGTAAAGGCGGCCATTGTAGAAGGCTGACAAGCTTGCCACCTTCATGTGCAGATTGTCCAGAAATTCTGGGATCCTCAACCTCCTAGACCGCTCAGGGCGTGGTGAGGCCTGTATAGGGATTGCTTTACCATACATGGGTGTTAAAAGGGGTCAATCAATAACCTTGACAATGTTCTTGCATATATATATAAAACCTCGTAAATCCAGATTAACTGGGGGAGATATCCGGATTAAGTGATAAATCCGGAACAGTGAAGCAAAAGATAGCCGTAGAAGACAAAAAAAAACTTAGAACACCTATAAGTGGAAAATTTAATGACTTAGGTAGTGCTGATCTTGTAATTAAATATTCATTGACAAAATATCAAAATAAATAAAAAATTATCACCATAGAGCCTTCACATAAAAACTAAAAAAATATGCAATGGATTTATTCATTGATAGAAAGAAGTCGTGCTTGTTTTTGAACGCAATAATTCAGGTTTGAAGAAACTGTCAAGTTTTGTCTGTACAGATCTCTACTTCTGTTCTTTAATTAGGATCACCCTCACAGCTCTTAGGTGTTCATAATATGCTTGCAATTCTCAATGTGTTGAAGAGCCCACATAATTGATTACTTCATCAACGCCATCTCTTGTGGAGATAAAAAGTTTCTTCTTAACAGCAAATTTTTGTGGTTCATCTAGTTCATTACCTGATCTGTCTTCCATAGCAGAGGCCTTAACAATATCTGCAGCAATTTAAAGTATAAAGTAGTTTGTAGTTATGTGCTGAAAGCTTTTACAAAAGTGACCTTCATAAATTCCCTCTTTTGTTTCCTGTCATTCTAATATAAATGATGGATGGATTGTTATTTTTGCAAAAGCGTTAATAGGAAAGAATATGTTTCTGGGTATGCATGTAGGAACAAATAACTTTCTGCCACTTTAAAACAATGTTGCAAAACTTTAGAGAAGGATTATAATTTATCTTTTGTGAAATGATGAAGTATAGGAATCTGACAAATCCTATGAACATGCATAAGAAAATAAAAAGGGAACTTACTAGCCTTGGTGGTCTTAAATGCAATATAAATATAAAATTTTATGTTGGATGCTGCTGCATCTTACTCAAAATAATTTGCTTTTTAGTTTTATTTAAAGTCTAATGTTAAGAAATTGATGTACAAACCTTCCTGCCATACACATCATTTTAAGGGGTTAGCATTTTGTGTATTTTGGAGCGTCTGACATTGATGCTTGACTCAGAAGCCAGATATTCTGTAGTTTATTTGTGACCTTCCTTAATTTCCATGCACTTCTGGAAAAACAAAATTGCCAAAAATATGTAATTTCCGTACAAAAATAATACTGATATATTGGTGCACTGTGTTAGAATGCAGTATTGGTTGAATAGGAAGAGATATATGCGCAATGGTTACTTACCATATGTAGCTCATCCAGTGTCAGCTCACTTGCTAGTGTAGTTCTCTTCCTTAAAATTTCATATCTGTGTTTGAGCTATAAATATGCCTGCATTATTGTAACAAACACAGCTATACTGTTTTAGATCACTAGTAATTAGTCACTGAAGATGTTTATATGTGATGTTACTTGTGTTATGTCTTGGAATTATATAGTTCAAGGTGGAGGATGAGATGGTCAAAGTTCTAGTTAACTTGTATGAGTAAGCAGCAGATGGTAACTAACACATCTCTTTGTGTACTCCCACAAAGCCAGTCTCAGTATTTCTGATATACAAATATGACTGTGTGAGTGAGTGAGTGAGTGAGTGAGTGAGTGAGTGAGTGAGTGAGTGAGTGTGTGTGTGTGAGAGAGAGAGAGAGTGAGTGAGACAGATTGAGGAAATGAGTGTATAACTTTAATGATGTCTAAGAACATATAGCAGTAAATTTTAATTGCAGTTTTTTCAGCATCAGACATGGGCAACATAATCTCACTGTAGAATCAATGCACAAAGAGTAATATTAACACTATTGGTGGTGTCTATAATATGTTACAGTAGGCCAATGTCTGTACATCCACTCTTCATTTAACTCATATTACAGTGCTCAGTGGTACTGGGACAGCGTAGTCAGTATAGTGACTAGGCTATGGTCTGGGCGATTGATGAATCTTGATTCGGTTCCTCTCGGTGCCAGAGATTTTTCTCGAAAATGTCAGGCCTGCGGTCCAGGGTACTGGGGGGTAAAGTGGCCAGGGCATTAAGCTGACCAGTCGCCTCTAGTGCTGTGGTTAGGAATGGGTGAAGCTATATCTCTATTCCTTCATTATGTGCAAAGTGACGGCGTTTATTTTTTTATGGTGGTTGGTAGCAATGCCAGTTTTCTGTGAAATAGGATAATGTAAAGAATAGGGCACCGAGGAACATATTTTGACCCAAGTATGAGGACGTAATAGGTGGCGAGAGAAAATTCCACAATGAGGAGCTTCATGGTTTGTAGTCACTGAATATTATGAGGATGATCAAATCAGTGAGGATGAGATTGATTGACTGGGCTTGTAGCACGCATGGGAGCGGAAAGAAATGCATGTGGAGTTTTAGTTGGGAAACTGGAAGGAAAGTAAGCCTTTGGAAGATTTGTTCTCGTAAATTCGTTGTTTAAAAAAATCATACCAGTATTCAAGTAAGAATTTAAACCTTCACATAACGTGACAGTCGTAAATGACCAGACTATAACGAAAGAACGAATTTAGCCCATTTAGTGGAAGCTTGTAGTCAGAGTGTATGACACTCATTCTACCAAATTTAATGATGTCTTTGACATCTTGCATTAAATAAGGAAGATGAAATTTACGAGCTAAGTACGTAATGTGTAGCGATTGGCCTTTGTGCGCAGTAATATCGAATGATATTTTGTCGCCATATGACATCCTGTAGTTTGGTGATAGGGGATTCTGCGTTACTGCATGTCGATACGACATTTTGCGCTATAATATCAAAACACGTATGGCTACAGATTGTTCATTGCTATGATATCGAAAGACGTTTTGCGACAATAGGACTTCTGCTCTGTATTATCAATGAGCGTAGGCAAACAGCGGCAAACACCAGGCGAAACACATCTACTTCAGGCATTCCCTATATCGTCTGCTTCAATCCATCCGAACCGATGAATGCATGCAGACCAGTGTCCCAAAAAAGTCCCGCTGTGTTTGGTATGAAGTCACATTATGTCAGACACCGCTGCATAATGTTGATACGCACATAGCTGAAACTAGATCAGCCCTAACAAGTCGACGGAGACCCTTGAAATTCACCGTAGCGAGTCTCAGAGCCATGCAATACCCTGGCGGATCACTCCAAACTCAAGAAATAGAGGGAAACTCAAGTTATGTACTGTGAAAGCGACATAATTCTTGTGTCCATATCACATTTACATTTAGGTTTACAACTTCTGAGTACGTTGAGATCCAGACAAAATTAGTCCAATGGCCGACTTTGCATTCCTTCGGCAAATGTTTGACAACGGCTTGAATAATTAGTCACAGAATCCTTACACTGTCACGAAGATGAGCGTCCATAAGTTTCCTTCAGTCGGGTGATGGATAATATTCGTAGTGGAAAATGATGATTCACACAAGGGGATGCAAAAAAAAACGAAATTACGAGAGAATTTTGAAACGTTCTGATGCTTTTCCGGATTAACGATATTCCAAAATTATTTCCATTAATTGAGTTAAAGCAATGTGATTTTGACATTATTTCATTACAGCTTCCAAGTGACATGTGTCTTGCCTGTTGTTTTTTGTAGCTGTGAAGCTTGGGTCCTTGATGTGAAGGAAGAATATCAGTGACAGCCATTTGAAAACAAGGTGCAGAGAAAAGTAACACACCTAAAAAAAAAAGTAGACTGTGGGATTATTTTAGAGCATCCAATAATGCAACAAGCATATCAGATTTGAGGTTTCAACAGTAGTGAGAACCAGGGCTGTGGAGTCGGAGTCGGAAGGACTTTTAGGTGGAGTCGGAGTCGGAAGGAATTTTTAGGTGGAGTCGGAGTCGGTAAAAATGTACCGACTCCGACTCCGACCTCAGTCTAAAATCTTAACTAGATACTCCAACTCCAGAGCCCTGATAGCTACAGTAACCATTAGACCTATACTTAAATATAGGTTATAAGTAAAAAAAGTAGCCTGATGATTCACGTGGTAGCAATGAAATGCCTTATAGGTTTACCATTATTAATACATATTGAGTTTTTAGGAAGGAGTCGGAGTTTTGTGTATCGACTCCACAGCCCTGGTGAGAACTGAAGGCAGTGACGTCTTTGTAGTTGAAAGAATGTAGTTTTGTAGAGTGTTGCAAGCATTTGGAGGAGAACTGTTGCGTGTTAAATTTTCAAATTCTGCCCTGAAGATGGAAATCGCAGGTTTATTCGAAACACTGGTAACAAGGATATGCTGCTTTTTAATAAGTCATATTTTATGTAAGACAGTTTATATATATATATATATATAAGAAATGCTAAGTTGAATTTTTTGTAACACTGCAGGTGGCAGCTTCAGTTCCTGCAGTGCCAAATCAAAGCACAGAAAAATTCGGGACCAATAAAAATGGACCATTCATGTAATTTTCAACTTCCACCTTACATAGACTTATCACACACCATTTAGGAGAAACTGTGTGTGACGTGAATTTTGGAATATACAAGGCGCGTCCGTTCAACATTTCATCACAAAATATTCATCAATATTAACAGGAAAATTCTGTGCTCGTTCTATATTATGATCACTTTTGGAAAAAATCTGTGTCTGCGTGGCGACTTTGTGGATGAATAAACGCGTCCTTTGTCGGTGGAAGTAATACTCTGCTGCGTACTAGATACGAATCAGAACTTGTACTAACGACCTTGACATATACATTGATCAGGGTACGTTTCATTTGGTAAGCTGTTGTCGTGATAACTTAAAAACCCATGTTTAAAATGGAATATTTGGTCGTGGTTGCAGTGGATTTGGTTTTGTGTTTGGGTATTCCAGATGAATAATTGTTAGTAATATGTTTGGATTTAGTTTGTTCGTTTTGGGTTATGTAGACGAACGACAGAACTTCATGTTATGATAAAACCGATTAATGTATAGTTGCTTGATAAAGTAGTTGAATATGAAGTATGGAGTCGTCGACACGGCGCACAACGGTAGTTTCTGCCTCTTACAGTTCTTCTCATTTTTAACGCGTTAATTAAAAATATATTATGCTGAGGACTTGTAAGCCCACAGACATTAAGTACGCAAATTCTTGTTCGTAAACTGAATTGAGGTGGAACCTGCACATCTATCGCATCATGCCATTTGTACTGATTTTCAACCAGCACTGTTTTTAACTTCAAAATTTCATGCCTAAGTTGGTGTGAGTGCCATCACATATGTCGTGCAAGGGAGGCAAGCAGATTTGCTGAGTACCAATTGTGCTCTGTCAGACTTCGACAAAGTTTCGCAACGTAATTCTACACATGGAGATGAGAATCTAATTTACGTACTCTGAACCGAATGTCGTATACCCAATAGGTTAAGTGTGTCATACTGTGTGTTGTGTCTATTGTGTGTGTTGTCTATTGTGTCTATTGTGTATGTTGTGTGTGTTGTGTATTCCGTCTGTATGATGTAATACAAAAACCACGTTTTACAACTTTCGAAGCAAATTTGGAATAGTAAGTTATAAGCACCAATTGGACAATTGTTGAATACAGCAACGCCAGAGCTACCGACATCTAATGTGTGTACAGAGTGTAAAGAAAGTGAAATACAGTATTAAGTGCAGAGAGTTACTGAATTACCCCTCCTTGGTGGTAACACAGGGCAACAAGTTTGAACACGGCGCGCTACGACTATACTCCGTAAGTAACAACGGCCAGTGTGCTGCAGAGATATATAGTTGCATGAGGTGAGAGCCTCTGATCCATGGATGAGAGCATTGTGTATAGGTAACTGCACACAGTGACTCGATCGTGTTATATACGCGTCTGACTGTAGAATAGTTGTGTGGAGACGTGATTTCCTGTGAATAGGTTTAATCTAGTGGGCGTGTGATTTTTCGGTGGTTGAGATTTTTAGCCCAAGCAGTTTCATCACACGTTTCTTTTCTGGTGAGATTTCGTTACAGCAGCGCTGTGTGATATATCATCGTCTATAGCAGGCGAGTCGTTTTCTATGCCCGAAATATTGACGTGAGCTGTACACAATTATCTAAATATTTAATGAGAAAGGAGAATGATGGCAAACTGCCTCCCTGCAGTGCCCATTGTGGAAACACATTCACCGCCTTTCACCCCATAACTACAGTAGTTCACGTTAGTTAAGAGGGACAGCGGTGAACACTTTTTTTTTTTTACCGCGAGCACCCTCGGGACTTGTGCCTGTACAAGACGCGATTCAAATGTACAATGTCATTATATTAAATCGCCACAATTGCTGGACACTTTCAGTCAGGTCGCCTGTTATACACCAAGCCCCCATACCGGCTTGTTCCCAGGCTGCTTGCCTGAGAAGTAAGGTCTAGTCATCTACAGGCGCGATGCGGATTCCACTGGAGCATCGTGTGTTTTTGTATAATACGTACGTTAAGTACAGGTCATACAAGAAGTGCGCTCGTAAATTTAGACGAAGGTTTCCACATGCGCCAGTTCCGAACGTTACAACAGTTTACAAATATGTCAAGCGGTTTCGAGCAACAGGTTCCGTTTTAGACACTAAGAGATCGCGCAGAAGACACGTGCTGACTGTGGAAAAGCTGGACGAGATTGGTGCTAGATTGGAGACATCGCCAAGGAAATCACTGGCCCAACTTGCACAGGAAACGGGTGTGTCTGAGTCATCAGCACGAAATGCAGTTCAACTGCTGCATGAGCGTCCATATGAGATAACTCTGGTCCACAAACTCAACAACACAGATCGTGAAGCAAGACGGAATTTTGTGAACTGGTATCTTCATGCGGTGCATGCTGGAGAAATAGACCCCACACTCGTTCTGTTTAGTGGTGAAGCTTGGTTTCATCTAGGTGGATATGTGAACTCTCAGAATAACAGGTATTGGTCTGCAGAAAATCCCATGTTGATCCAAGAAGTGCCATTACATGGTCTTAAGGTTGGTGTGTGGTGTGCTATGAGTGCAACTAGGATTATTGGGCCCATATTTTTTTCTGAGACCCTGAATTCACATCGATATGTAACACAAATTCTGACACCATTTTTTGAACAGCTGTCCGACTATGAAAGAACCTATGCCTTTTTTCAGCAAGACAATGCATCATCTCGCACTGCAAACAATTCTATGCGCTGTTTGCAGAGTATTTTTGGTGACAGAATAATAAGCAGGGGATTGTGGCCTCCTTATTCACCAGATCTGAACCCTTGTGATTTTTACTTGTGGCCCATGGTAAGGGATAAAGTGTATAGCAGTAATCCTCGCACTGAAGATGATCTGAAAGAAAGGATTCAGAATGTAGTGTTTTCAGTTTCAACAGCAGAACTTCAGCATGTAATGAACAACGTGTTTGATAGGTGTGATGCATGCCTGCTGGCCGAAGGAGATCATTTCCAGCAACTTCTTTAAATGTAGTGAGTACAAAATGTACAAAATCTAATAGTAACTGCAGTGTGTTGATGTCAAAGATGTGGTTCTTGACTAATGGGAAATGAGAACAATGGCAGTTGCTGCACTGCTACCGCTGAGTGGAGTGGTCGGAGTGTAGAGGGAAAGATTGCGTTATTTAAAGGGAAGAAGTCCCCATGCAGTATTTGACAAAGTGTTTATGATTAGTATGCATTTGGTCTGCAATGTAATGCATGTTTATTTGTTGTATTAATAATACAAAAGAATTAAGAATTGAATGCTCCTGGTTCCTACAGTAACTACGTAATATATTTAAGGGTTACAATACAAATTGATAGAATAAATATATTCTTCCCTACTTTATAAATAAAACTATACTGAAATAACACAAGATAGGTAGTGGCATCTATTGTATTACTTTGAAACATGTAAATTATTGATCTATGGCAGTGTCAGGTAACCAGCTGGAGCTGGATTTTATTTTCTACATAGTAATTGAAACTGTGTCACTCTGTGGAGCAGAGGCCTTATTAAGAAGCTAAAAGTTGCTTATCGAATCAAGAAAGCTCCCACTGTTTTTTATAAAACCTATAGGATCATTGCCATATTTACAGGATCCTTAAAAAATGTATATTTTACTTCTAACACAAGGCTTAAGAGACATCATTATTCCTGCTGTTCATAAAGTATTGCAGGGTCGTCAGTTTATCTGACCCATATTGTTCATCACTTCCTGCTGACTACTTTAATGCACAGACCTTGGCATACTCAGCAAACTGTCTGCATGCAATTGGTTGCAGGTCAGTGTTAGGTCACAATGGGAGTACATTTGCAGCATCACATATTTCTGTACATTGAGTGCATTAAGTACTGATCATATAAGAAGTGTAGTAAATTTGGGCATAAGTTACCTGATCACATGTTCCAAACATGGCTACAGTTTTCAAATACATGAAAAGGTTTCAAGCAACAGGTGAAATTATAGACTGACTGAGAACATGCAGATGACATGCTAACTGAGGATAAACTAGATTAAATTTATGTTTCATTAGAAACATCTGTAGAAGAAGTTTGGTTTAGTTTGTATGGCAAACAAGTATGTCTGCGTCATCATCACATATTGCAACACAGTTGGTGCATTTATATCCATATCAGACGAGCATAGTTTATGAACAGTATGACACAGATCATGAAGCAAGAGTGGATTTGCAAGTTGGTATCTTCATGTGATGCATGGTGGAGAAATATACCTCACACTTGTTCAGCTCAGTGGTGAAGTTTGGTCTCATCTCAGTGGACATATCAACTCTCAAGAATACCAGGCATTATATATCTTGATATTATCATGGCAACAAAATTCAGTGAAATCTTCTCAGGCTGACAGCCGTGTCAAATAATTTATACCCATCAACATTTTGGAGACTGACTGTCTCTATCTCCTGAAGATGGAGACAGAGTTAGTCTCTGAAATGTCGACAGGTTTAAATTATTTGACGTG
Organism: Coptotermes formosanus; assembly: GCA_013340265.1. Lineage (NCBI taxonomy): Eukaryota > Metazoa > Arthropoda > Insecta > Blattodea > Rhinotermitidae > Coptotermes > Coptotermes formosanus. The sequence continues at coordinate 725,387 of BLKM01000655.1, forward strand.
GCTGTCAGCCCGAGAAGATTTCATTGAATACCAGGTACTATTCTGCAGAGTTTCATGTTGATCCACAGAGTGCCGTTATATGACATTAAGTTTGGTTTGTGGTATGCTGTGAGTGCATCTATGATAATTGTGTCTGTTTATTTTATGAGACCATAAATTTGCACCTGTATGTACACATTTCCCACGTCTTGTTTTTATCACCTGTTAAATTGCATGAGAACCTGTGCCTTTTTCAGCAAGACAGTGCTATAGCTCACTCAACAAACAATTCTGTGTGTTGTTTCAAGAGTGTTTGGTGACAGAATAATAATCACAGGATTGTGGCCTCACTATTTACCACACCATAAAACCCATGAGCTCTACTTATGGGGCATATTAAGCTTTAACAGAGGAATGGGAAAATGCTGTCTTAATGTATGCCCTTTTTCTCCAAAAGGGAAAACATCCTTGAGTAGGCATTTAAATAAAATAGTGCTCTGACTACAGAAGAAACTTGGGATATAAAAGGCTAAAGGATAAAGTGTGTGGTAGTAATCCTTGCACTGAAGACAATCTGAAATCAAGCATTCGGCATGTGGTGTTTTCAGTTGCACCAGCAGAACGTCAGTATGCAATGAGCAGCATGTTGGGCGTGATGTGTGTCTGTAGACAGAGCATACTATTTGTTGCATTTCTTTAGGCTGATGGGATCAAGACATAGTAGTAGGTGGGTGGAACATGTGGCATGCATATAAGTGTTTAGAAATGGCAAAAATGTTTTAGTATTAAAACCTAGCTGTAGGTGGCAGTGTAATGTTAAAATTAACATTAAATAACTGAAGGGTGTTGATAACAGGTCACTGTGGTGCCTGCCCTTCTGTGTTTTATTCTATTCTGTTCTTTGAAAGGCGGGAATTTCTTGTCTAGTTGAATGAGTGCTTCCTTTTAGCTTCACCAGGACTCTGCTTCATTTAGTTAGTAACGGAGAAAAAGCAAAGCAGACAAATGCCCAGGGTATGAAAAATTTTCTTTTAATCTGGGTGCCAGAAGTTTTGGAGCCAGACTTTTTTCTTTTTTGGATGTATGTTGCGGCAACTAATAAACTTGAAACCTTCCATTACTACTTATGCCTGTATTGTGTGTGTGTGTGTGTGTGTGTGTGTGTGTGTGTGTGTGTGTGTGTGTGTGTCTAATAACTCACAAGGTAATCGTACACCTTGAGGATATTCTTCAGAAGTGATACCACTTTTTCCAAACTCTCTTTCATCAAAAATGTATTGAGAAGCATATCGAATTAAAATGCAAAATAAAAATCCTTACAAACACCTTCAAGTAAAAAGTCTGGCATTGGAACTTCTTATAGTACATTAAAATGCAAACAAAATTAACCTAGGGGAAAAAAAACACAGACCACCTACCACTTCAAGTTCTGCTCCCTTTAATCTCTTGCAGCATCGTCTGTGCCAGTCACAACAAAGATGCGAGTTCCATAACACACATTTTTGTATTACAGGAAACTGATTTAGTAGCTGCACTGTTAATTGGTGGTGATTAGTGAGCTGTTCAACAATGACGTGCTTGTTGAACTGGGGTTAAAAAAAATTAATTTACATTACCTGCTTCTGCACCATAGCAACCAGGTTCCATGGATATGTACAGCCCTGCTAATGACTAAGACATATTTACTTTGTAACACAACAGCTTCGCATCTGTAAACAATTCTCTTCTATATCATAAACCTCTGCAAGATATTATGCACTTCAGCTTCTTGTTGTCTCTGCAACTTCATCATATTATTTTGCAGATAGTATTACGTACTTGCTTGTTCATCCTTTCTGGACACTTTTCCTACACTGAACACACATTTTCAGCAGATGTCAGACATTTATAAATGTGTCACGACACAGTTTAATTATGGTTATTTAATTCTATAGTAATAATATGATGATAATTAAAACAGTTAACTATACTTATTATAAAAACAATGTCTTTTTTTTTCCCCCACCTATAAAGTGGTTACAGGTTGTGAGGCATCCTGAGTCACCATCAGGCCAACAGAAGTGTGAAAGAAAATGATTGTACAGCTAGCTTCTACTTGTACATTTTTGTTGGCTTGACGATGACTCCAGGTAAGTCACAACATGTAACCATTAGAAATGAGGATATTGTGTTCTTTATAAATATGGTTGTGTTGGCTGATTTAATTATTACTGTATTATTAAGTCAAGTAATACAACAAGGTGTCTTCTGTGAAGATTTTGATTTTATATTACATGAAATTACATTACATTCTTGTTTCCCCTCAGTACGTGCAGAAAAATACCTTGAATTTGGACCTTTTTGTCCAGTTTGTTTGCAATTTAGTGTTTCTGTTGAATATCAGAGCATGAAGGTGGAATTATTACTGCTGAGCAGCTGACTGATATTGGTGTTGAGGTGAAGGTGTGTAAGTCGTTCGTAACATCACCAAGTCGACTTTTTGTATTTTTTCATAAGGGGGGTGGGAGTGATGGGGTTAGGCCATTAATTTCAAAATACAACCCATTCATCATTTTCACCTTCAGGCATTGCATCCCTTCTCATTATCATTTCCTTTTGTCAGTCTGCTTTTAAACGGTTTTTAAACATGCGTGTTACCGCCTTTCTTTCAATGCGTGAACGTTATTAGTAACCTGAAATACTATTGATCCATTTTCAATATTATTACTCATTTGATCTCGCAATGTAATTGCTGCATATAATTCCAAAAGCCAAGACTTCTGTCCATGTTAAAATACTGGTCTTGCTTCAGATTCATGCCGTTTCTATAGCCATAAGTTTTAATTTTAAATAATATTTTTCATTGTGTCTCCAGAATTTATGGCTTTACTTTGTATGTTATTGCTTTTTAACACTTTAGGGCCAATCCTACACATGGGCCTGTGATAGAAAAGCAGATTTATCGTGTACCGAAGTATAGGTAGATACATATCAGCATCTGTAAATGTAATAATTGACATTATGCATGTGTTATTGCAGTAATACATGAGTGGTTGCAAGAGGCACTTTCTTTTTGTATGTCAGTACTAAGATTGCCTTAAGTGTTTCGTTTTGTGTTTTATTGCCTGGTTTTATTTTCTGTTTTTCTGTGGATAGTGATTCACATGTTGAAATGTATGTATTATATATTAGCCACACACACAATCATAGCAGTATGACATATTACAGCACACATAATTAATGTTTTTTGTCTGTGTAGTGACTAAGATGTTAACTGGACATCAGAAGAATTGTGCTTCAATTCCTGGCAGGCATAAGAGGTATATCTCTCTTTCAAAGCACCACCTGGCTGTGGGTCTCACACAGCCTCTTAATCAGTGGGTACCAGGGACTCTTTCTCCAAGGGTACAGCAGCCGGGTTGTGAAGCTGACCACTCACCCCAATCTAGTACTGAGGCTAAAATTGAGTGGAGCAGTACCTCTACTCCCCAGTATGCCTTAATGTCATGCACAAGGACAGCTTCATCTTTTTACTATTATTTGTTGATATTTATTGTTATATTTGAATTTATGAGATCTCTCTTAAAAGTCTGTTACCATATTTACCTGAATATAAGATAACACCACTTCACTATCTTCAGTTTTCTTGAGAACACCAATATTTATGTTAGCCAGGTGTTGTGTGACTTAGTGTGTGCGTGTTAATATTCTGGAACTAAATAGTCATCAGAGGTAAAATAATATTTTAATAAAAGTTACAAACATGTCAGTTAACTAGTCACTGCAAGTGCTTATGTTACTAGAAGAACAGTTTCCTTCATGATCTTCCTTCCGCCCACAGGGCACTGTTTTCTGTCCATTCATGTTGACACATAGCACTTTTTTTTTTAAACACCTTGGTGATGGAGTCTGGCGAAGGGTGATTCCAAGCAGGCAAGATCTGGTGCCCAAGCAGTGCTGCATATGGTCTTTTGTTTCATGCTGGTTGTTAACCATTCCTTCTACAGGCAGGCAACATGATAGTGTTGACAGCATTTGTATTGCCATTCTGGTAGTGGGAAGACCATTTTTACATACTTCTAGCACAAGATCCAAAATTCTTTTGCCAGTGGGAGTGAAATTCCCATCCTTTGGCCCACAAAATGGTTTAGGCATGAATTTGCTTGCTGTAATAATAGTCCCTTTTGTTTTCCTAGTGTTGTACATTCTGCTCCACAACATGCCACAGTGAAGTTGCTGGTTTCTTCTGCATGTTTAATTACCATTCCTTTAAAATAAGCATTATAGTTGTAGTAGTTGATCTTGGCATTTTGAATGCTGTTACACCTCTCCTTTCTACATGATCACGCATGATGTTGTAAGAGTACTATACTATAACAACTCCTTACTTCAATTATCCATCTTTAAACGAGCTGTCAGGATATCAGTAATGAAATCAGAATCATAAAATAATGGGTATAATTACTCTAGCAATTGTGTAATTTTCTTCATTTATTGGGCCATAACAGATACAACATATGTGCTGTTTACCACACAAAGTGTAGCTCCATGTGTTGATTATAAGATGACCGTCCATTTTTCACATGATGAATTAGGAAGAAAATAATTATCTTGTATTTGGGTAAATGTGGAACTTTCAGTTTACCAGATGCATTTTTTGTAACTAGTATGAATGTGATTGTTATAAGATTTATGTGCTGGATAGATATTCATTAAGTTGTTCACCATTTTTACCAAACTGTGTTGTATTTAAAATTAGCTGTAAGCTAGTCTAGCCATTTGACAAATACAGATCTAGAATACCTTGTGTTTTAGTGCAGCCTTATCCTAGTCCCTAACGCATTATCCCTGTTTTAAAGTGAATTATACCCGTTCGTCAATAGTGAGTGCTTGTGCCTTCATAGAGGCTCCTTATCACTAAAATTTAATGTTTAGGATGTTCACGAGAATTTTTCATATTTACTCATTGTACTTCAAAATTAGCTTCAGAGTATCATACAGAATTCTTTATTATCTTATTAATGACATATGTTTCCAAGTTAAACTACTGTTCTGTGTGATAAATGCACAACCCATACATGGGCAGCCATTTAAAGTCCTTGTGCCAATAATGCTTCTTTTGCTGTGCAATGTGTAAGTGTGTAGTTACTGTTTTAATTAGACGAGACTGGTCAAACTTGTTCTTGTAATTATTAGTCATGCATGTCGCTGGAGTTTTATGAACAGTGTTCTCCATTCTTCAGGTGTTGATGTGTAGTTGCTCTTATATTTAAACTACCTTATGTCTGGTGTGATGTATATTTAAGGAGTTCCAAATTAATTATGAAAGCCCTTGCTGTTTGTGGGGGTAAATATTACGGAAAACTACCACGAATGGTAAAACCATGATGTATGAAGTTGACCTTATGGAAAAAACTGGGTTAGGGGAACCAAAGACACGTGAAACATGATAATTAATAGATGTAATTAATGATTATTAAATATGAAAATGTGAGCGTTGGTGTTTACTGGGAGTACATTGGTATTCTGGTTGAAAGTTCTCAATGGTGATTGAACAGTTGCATGGCAGAGATGGAGACAGAATACTTGTTGCGGAACAAGGTAATCATTGTTGTGCCTTCTTCCACGTGTCCTTACACATCTTTTTTGTTTTTTATGGTACCATGACAGCATTCATGTTGCCCTATCCATGAAAGTGGCAGCTTCAGAGGTGTGATACACTGTTACCCCTTGTTTGGTGGCCTTTCTTCAGTGCACTGAGATCTCCACAGCAGCATCAGAATCTTCTTCATGCTCTGGTTCACTGAGCTCTGTCAGCTGTTCAAGGTCTTCCTCAGTTGGCATAACAAAAGCAGGACTGAACTGTGGTATTTATTCCCTGCTTGCTGAGTGTAGAGGAAATGGAAGACTTTTACATTGTGTTTGAAATGTTTATGTGAACTTTCAAACAATACAACATACCAAAATACAGGAATTTTGTTTTAGGTTTTTCTGGAAAACCAGTTGTTTGGTTGATGGACCAGTTGTTAGGTTATTAGATAGACTTGCATGTGTTATGTAATGCTGAATGGTTAGTCCCTAGCCAGCTGAATTTATGTCATGTGTTTTAAAACTCATTGTCAGAAAGCTCTACAACTAGAAATCATAGAGTAGCTTTTCTTAAGCTGGTCTGTTATTTAATGATCATATAGATATTACTATTAGTTTTTATCTCTCTGTGACATTCCAACATAAGGCCTTGAATGGGATAAGCATAATTGCTTTGAACAAGTGGAGATTGGTGATACTGATGGACTTGACATATTATGGTGCTTACAAAGCCAGTAACAGGATGGATCTGTACTTCTGTTATCACTGATCACCATGGCAGGGAACATTAGTATACGATGCTCAAAGAGTACAGTACAGGGATTACAGCAGAATATACAGTTTCATCCTCCACAAGACAGATCTAGTTGAGTGGCCACAATGTCTCCAATTGTTCATGGGTTTTGAATGCACAGCAGGAGAACATCTTTCTTGATGCTAGGTGGGAAGCACATGTAAGGGCTATTGCACAGTTAGCTGAGAGTGATTTAAGTTATTGATGCCTATACTCATATCCATACTACCAATGGAGGTGATATCAGAAGATTAGTCTGCATTCTTCTGGAGGAAGTGGAGAAAATTAGAGTTTGTGAGGAAATTGCAGTAGAATCCACAGACTGGCCTTAAGCATATGCACATTGTTCTGTCACTTCCTGCAACAAGCCAAAGGAAGTTTTGATATTTGACTAAGAGCAAAAGGATACCTATGTAATGGAAACTACTACTGTGTAAGTAAATGGAAGGGGTGAAAAAAATCTGTCTGATGGTGGTGTACCCAATGCTGATGACAGGCTTTCCATAAAAGACAGAATACTAACCTGTGCCCTTGAAATGTACTTGAAGGAAAGCACAGTGTAATGGGAAAATATGGTATGAATATTTATATTACTGGTTGATATAGAAGTTGAAGAATAGCTGTGTGAAGGTGTAAACTGTCTCATGGAAAAGTGCACTGATGATAGAATTCTGTAGCATTCTTATAATATTTGAAGTCATTCACTGTGTAGATTTCTTCCATTGCCCATGTTTAAAGTAGAATAATATTAAAAACACAAACTTTTGATGACTTTTTAATTTTATTTTTATTTTAAGCTCATAAAGTGAACGAAGTCCGAACAGTGAACAGTTTCAGATGTGCTGATGATGTTGCTATAAACTGCATGGAATAAAACATTAAGCAGTTTTATTCATATAAAGGACATTTCTACCACCTGAATCTGATCAGGTCATTCCCAAAAGTAAGACTTCTGTTCTTCCCCAACCTAAAAGTAATGTTGTGTCTGTTTTTGAGTCTTATGGTGAGAGACTACTCACGGAAAGAAAGGTCATTAAAAGTTAAGAATGAACTGCAGATGTAAGAGCTCCAAGAAAAGCTGTCTTCACCAAGAGTTTATGTGCATACAAAATGACTAGTTGTATAGCTTTTCATTTGATTATGTCATTCATGACTTTGCTGTTTTAAAATCAGGAAATGAAATAATTAGATTTCTTTTTTTCTTGGGGGGGGGGGGGATGCATTGTGTTGTGGTTAAATATTTGTTTGAAATGTCAGAACATTTAACCATTACACTGTGTAGAGAGCAAGCACAAGACAGTTTAATCAATGACTGCCTGAAAACCTGACCACATATGTCAGGAAATAAAGCATTTTAAATTTTGTATGATGTAGAAAGAGAAGTGACATTGCTACTTTAATTTACTAAGTGGTGGTCTGTATAATGCTGTTTTGTGTTCCTTTTGTTAAAATTCTTGATTTCATGTAGCTAAATAGGAAATCATACAGTCAAACAAGGTTATGATGTCATGAAAGGGACTGAATATTTTGTGTCATCATAAATGAATGTTGCTTTAACCAACGAATGTAAAGTTATGGTTACCAGTGAGGAATTACTTTGTACCATAGAATATCTTATGCTATATATGAGGTGTGACATAAACTGAAGTTGTTATAACCAAGTTCAGCTATATTTTCATTTTAAGGTATGCATGCTGTAATGCTGACAGGATTATTGTTAAGGTTTATGTGGGTTTATAATAACAATATTAATTTTTTATTACAAAGTACATCTATAGTTCCACTCTGTTCTGTGCTCTGTAATTGCTGTTATTTTTCTATAAAATATCTTCCATTTAATATATGCTAATTAAGAAGTCTTGTGTTTTTTTTGCAATATGTATGTTTTATTTAGTTCTTTTTGTTGTCTTTGTTTAGGCATACACGCATGTTTAATAGTTTATCATTTATTTCTGTATATTATGTAATACTTTTTTGTTGTATTATTTTATGGTGTAAAGGATTCTTAATCTTGTAGTAGCCTAGGGTCTCAGAATGCCTTGTCCAGCCTTAATTATGATCCTGTAGATGCCATTATAGTGGGGGATGGGGTGGACGGGTGGAAGAATTACTTGAGTGACATCATCACAAGGACTGTACTCCATCTACAAAAGTTGGTTGCCTTATTACACAGTGTCTTGCTGCAAGGTCACAGATGTGGCCCTGTACTATTGGGTGTATCTGCATGTAGTGAGCAATTTTGTAACAGCTGTTTTTATTTTTGAAATCCTGGAAGTCATTATAAAACTGTGACCATCTGCATACAATCTCTGTAATTTAAACCCTAATCCACAAGCTGTGTCATGCTGCAATTAATCACCAGATGTTCTGACCTGTAAGTTTGTTTGCTGACTGTGGTGTGTATATTTAGCCCGTCCTTGCCCCTCCTGTAAAAGGTACTGTAATGATATTTAGCAGCAGCATCACTGTTATTAAAACCTGATTGTTCCAGGTGAGGGTGGTGGTTAGTGTTCTGTTAAAATTTTAAGCACAGTTTCTGTGTTTGATTAACCAAAAAAATTTGAATAGACCTTCCTTAACCAAAGTCTTGAGCCCAGTTTTAATTCCCTCTGTGACATTTGTTCAAGCAGTTGTAACACAGTTACCAGTAAATAATAAAAACTGAATGGCTAATAGAATTATAATTCATTGTAAACATGAAAGGAACTCCACCACTGGTAGTATGAGCAACGAGAAAGAAGAACAAATATCCCAGTTAAGTGGGTATTGGAGCTTTGTATTCAGGAGGTCTCAAGTTCATATATCCATCTGGAGACTGGCTATCGTGTCTAAGCTCCTTCACTGATTTTTTTATTCTTTCAGGGTAGCAACTCAAAACAAGCTACAACTGCTTCCTTCTACATCCTGCCTTTTGGCAGTGCATTCTCTGAGCTACTGACTACTATAAAAAATAGTGTATCGCAAAGCTACTACAGGAAATGAATATATTTCAGTTGTATAAGCAATTTTTCATGATCATAAAATCTACTGAGTATTAAGTAACTTCATCTTTATTTTGTATGACCAAATATTTACTTTATGGCATAGCAGATGTTCTGTCCCTCAAGTGTTTTTGGCACACTACAGCCATTTCCTTAGTTTTGACTGTGTGCGAGAAATATTCTCATAACTTCAAATTATTGTGAAAATGGATTCTTGTAGTAATAATGCACGAAAAGCAATAAAATGTAAGCACAAGTAAAAATTAAAAGTACATGTAGGGTGTACGATTGTGAATACTAGAGGTTATTGCAGAAAAGGTTACTGCCTTATCATTTGACTTTGCCTGCATCACATTCTGCGAAAAAAAATGACGAATATAAGGCAATTTAACATACGAGGCCTGTTCAAAAAGTATCCGACCTTTGGCCGGGAAAAATACATTTACACACCTGGAGGTCTGCAACTCTAATCCCCTTCGAAGTAGTCTCCTTGTGACTGAACACACTTCTCCCAGCGGTTCTGCCATTGTTCGAAGCATTTCTGGAATGCCTCTTTGCGAATGGAGTACAGCTTGGCCGTCGTGTTCCGTATAATGTCGTCTCGTGAGTCAAATCGAGTCCCTTTCAGCTGCATTTTCAGGTGGGGGAACAGCCAAAAATCACAAGGAGCCATGTCGGGAGAATAGGGAGCCTGTCGAACCACAGGAATGTTGTGTTTGGCCAAGAACGTTTGAATCAGTTGCGAGGAATGAGCTGGTGCGTTGTCATGATGCAGCTGCCACGTTCCCGCTGCCCACAGGTCCGGTCTCTTGCGCCGTACAGCATCACGAAGGCGACGAAGGACTTCCAGGTAGTATTCTTTATTAATGTTTTGGCCTTGTGGTGCGTACTCGTGATGCACCACTCCACGGGAGTCAAAGAAAACGGTCAACATCACTTTGACGTTTCTCCGCACCTGCCTGGCTTTTTTGGCCTCGGGGATGTTGAATGTTTCCACTGTGACGACTGCGCCTTGGTTTCCGGGTCGTAGCCGTAAACCCATGACTCATCACCAGTATCACGATCTTCAAGAATTCGGGGTCGCTGTTTGCGTAGTCCAGCATGTCCTGCGAGACTTCCAGATGGAGTTGCTTCTGCTCCATCGTTAGCAGCTTCGGCACGAATTTCGCAAGCACTCTCCGCATTGCCAAATCATCGGTCAGAATGGAATGTACCGAACAAGTGCTTATCCCCACTTCCTCCGCAAGTTCTCGGACGGTGACACGACGGTCCTGCATGACCAAAGCCCGCACTTGGTCGATGAGCTCGTCATTTCGGCTTGTTGAGGGCCTACCGGAACGAGCGTCGCTCTCCACCGACGTGCGGCCATCTTTGAATCTGTTGTACCACTCCTTAATTTGTGTGATGCCCCTGGCATCTTCGCCGAAAACCCGCTGAATCTTCCGAATGGTTTCCACTTGGCTATCGCCAAGCTTCTGGCAAAATTTGATGCAATACCGCTGCTCGAGTCGTTCCGTCATTTTGGCAGAAAATTACAATGCGACGCTCGCTGCATATACACTCTCACTCACACGCTGGCTGCACGTGACTGAGGCTGTCTGCTAGCGGAAAAAAATCCACGTATGTGCATGAAGGTCCCCTCCACCTCACCATCACAGCAGACCTCCCGTGCTTCATTAGTTTCCGCGGAAAAAAATTACCTCGGATACCTTTTGAACAGGGCTCGTAGGTTCTTTCAAGTATGGTTTTGTACATTCTGCAGTTAACCCTAGAAAAGAACTTTGAGGACACCACGAACACTGCATTGTGTAATTTACATTGTGCCAATGGGCAGATTTATGTTAGAATCCTCTTGATTATTGCATCTTTAGTGCTTGCTTAGCTGTTGTTGAGACCACATTAGCAGTTCCTCTTCAGTAGCTGTTGTGTATGTAAATTTCACGTTTGAGTCCTATACAATTCCACAGTGACTTTTGCATTACTTCTCTCAGCAACTTGCCTATTTGTGAATTTCAGTAACATTATTACAATGGACAATCACAGTAACGTTTACGATTATAATGATTTTCATTTTTTGTATTAAACTAACAGACTGATTACGAATAACTTATGTTGTTAAACAAAAGTTATTAATAAATCTGGTCACCGACTACCCCACACTGTGCTATTCGTTAAGGTTAGTCCACATTGCGCACGCCCTATTGCGTTAACTTTCGCTTCCTGTCGTCGCATCTGTCTGACCTGCGACCACGGTCCGTCACACACCAACTGTAAGCCGTGGTACCACCACTAATCCGTGCGTGGTGACTAATCCGTGACTACCGTGAATTATCTGTGGCTATGTTTGAGAATGGATGTAAGCATTGACAGAGATGCTTGCAATGGACAGATGTAAGAGTTGTTAAATGTGTGTACGGAGATTTGAAGGAAGCAAGATTAATTGTGTTGACGTTTGAAGTTGGGGAATAGTTCATTTCATGGGAAAGGAGTGCTTGCTTGTAAGTTCTAGAAAATGGGTTTTAGTTGAAGGTTATTTTTGGGGTTTATTGCCTAGGTATTTTGTGTTTAGGAATATGGTTTGTTATTTTGGTAAAAGCAATGACGATTTTGAGGACAAATAACATTATTCAGATTCAGTTGGTTTTCGGTGTTTATTGCTGGCTTTTGGCGTGGAAAGATTTTGTTTTGCTTGTTGAGAAACAGTAAATTCGTCCCAAGGATCCGCTTAAGGCGTTCGTAATCTGGGATTCTTATACGCGATTTTATCATAGAATTGGCTAAGAAGAGTGTCAGTTCTGCGCTGCGGTTGTGCTGAAATGGTACCAAGGTTACATCAGACGTTACGATAGCCTGATGAGTTCCCCGTGGCTTTCTCCAGGGAAATCTCTAGTCTAGTCCTATTAAACACTGGCCAGCAGAGCTGTATGATGTAGCCCGTACACGTTTTGAGGGATATGATGTTTTACTGCATAATACACCCAAGAAATCCTGCGAAGTTAAATAGTATTAAATTGAAGTAAGTAATATGTTTTATGAGACCAAAAATTCGCATACAGACTGAGGATGAATTCTCAGAGAGCATTCAGAACATTTTGCATTTATTTGAGAAATGCTGTGAGAACCACATCTTACAATGCTCAGAGTGGGTGAAAGGATCTACTAGCTAATAATCCAGTGTTCAAAGACATGAGCGAAATGTGAGGGCTTGGGGCATCTGCTATAACCTAATTTTAGGACTTTTTAATTGAAGTACTAATCAACGCATTTGCTTATTGCTTATTAACAAGTCATTGATGGTTTAAATTCATAGAAGCTTTTTTTATTGTCTCAATTCCCTGAACACATGTGACTGACCCAAAGTTTTGAAGCATGAAAGAGGAGTATATTATTTTTTGCTAAGATTGTATAGCATTGATGATAGATGAATGAAATGAGGATGGAGCATCGTTGGAATGATACTGACAGGGGAAGATCGAAGCACCCAGAGAAAACCTGTCTCAATGCCACTTTTTCAACCACAAATCCCGCATGATCTGGGTTGGGATCAAACCCAGGCCTCCACAGTAAGGGGATGGTAACTAACTACCTGATCCATGGCATAGCCTAGCAACCTATATATCATAAATAGACGGATTATTTCTTTATACCAGTTGGTCTTTATAATGGAGGCGGTGTGTTACATAAAGTGGATTTTTAAAACTTGCAGAGATGAGTTTTATATTTCAGAGGGTTACTGAACTTGGAGCAAGGCACTATGTGAGGGCTTTTCAGTAAGTCTTCTTCGAGTGGTGCCTAGGCACAGAAAAACTTTATCTTAAGATGATAACACACCTGTAGAAAATATACTGAAATAAAAATGAAACTTGGATTTCTAATAGTGTCTGTAGCCTCAGGAGCAGGGGCAAGGAGGTTTCAACAGACATGATAGTGACTTCAATTCAGAGTCTTCCTGCTGTGACTTCAATGGGAATGCCACAGGGCTTAAGGAAACATGAAGAAATAAATTGAGAAACAACTAGTGGTTGCTGATGAACAGAAAAAATTAATAATGGGAAGAGGGAAGATGGGAATGAATAGTGACAGTGCCATCTATGAGTGGATACATTAATGTTTTTATGCAACAACACAAAATCCAATAATTTTTCAGTACAGTGAAGGGGGGGGGGGGGTAGAGGTATAGCTGTACTCTTCTCTTGAACCTCAGCACTAGAGGAGGGTTGGTGGTCAATGCCATGCCCTGGCCACTTTATCCCAATGCCATGCCCTGGCCGCTTTATCCCTGGGAGAGAGACCTGATACCTATTGTACAGGAGACTGCGTGGGCCCCAGGAGCATTGTGGAAAATCTTGCCCCACCGGGATTTGATCCCTGGACCATCCAGCCCGTAACAAGTCGCTATACTGTCTGAGCTGTCCCAGCCCACTTTTTCAATATACTCATGCAATCAGCCATGCCTAGGTTGGATTAAAACTGGCAATTCACAGACCTGCAGCCATTGTTTGGTTCATGAAATATACACAGGTGTCTTAAAAGTTGTTTTTTCGAGTTTATACTTATGTTCGAAAGAAATGCTACTTTTTTACAGCCAGCCACCAGTAGAAAGTGACAAAGTCACACCAGCTAATTTAAATGAGCTTGTGTAACCACAGTGTTGCCAAATGTTGCAAATAAAACTGAAGGTAAGTAAAACTGGTCACAGAGCAACTGCTAGGACTCCTGGTGTATCAATGACTTGTGGTCATTAGCCATGTTGATCCAAATTATGGTGACAGGGTGTCACCAAAACTTTGCTTTTTAACTCACAGTTGTAGCTTTTCTTCCAAGAAGAAGTAAGTGGATTTATTTGCCATTAAGATTTAAAATCTGGTTCAGGAATCTTGTTTCTTTAGACGCAGCACAGATTTCATGTCACTTCACATGAATGACTTACTGACCAATTTTACAAAGTCATTACTTTGAGTGAAAAATTGACACAAGGATCATTCTAAAGAGTCTCCAGAAATTATAGTACAGTGTGATATCACAATTTTAATAACAATTTTTATTTATTTATTTGTTTTGCAGTATTTGCTTGCACATAGTTCTTCCAATGGAGGTTACCACTGAACATTCAATTCCTTTGGAGATTCTTGATGACCTTGGAAGGTATACAGTTTGTACTTTGTATGCTATTACAAGATAATGGTGGTCTTGAATGCATTTTCATCTTAAATGTCTATCCAAATTTTCAATAATTTCTGTTTTATCTGTTCCTTTAGTCATCAGTCTTAATGCTTTGCCTGTTGTTCATGGGCAGTTCACTGAAATGTATTGACCTACTCCATGGTGCACGGTGCAGCTGGTGAAGAAATTTGTTTTTATGCAGAACCTGAAATTTCACCACTGTGTTGACAAAACCCCCACTCTATCTGTCGTGAGCCGGCTCAATCCAGCACACACCTGTGCAACTACTCGTATGTCTGTTATGTGCTCTGTTAAATAATAAGACTCATAATAAATGAAACTCTGTTTACCAATGCATTGAAATATACAGGGGAAAACTTATACTTAAGTAAATTGATTTTTGCATGTATGCATGTGTGTGTGTACACTTATGGTGTGTAAGGTGTGAGGTTCTGGCAACGAAGTTGCAGAAGATTCAAATTTGGTCATATATTATGCTGTGCTGGTGGCTAAATACATAGTTTACTCACCATATATAAAGAAGGTGCTGGCAGTGATTTCCTTTCATTGGCTGATGTTCATCACACGTGAAAACATATTGTCATTGTATGTTGAAGTTTTGTTGGTAAAGTAAAAATTAGTTGTAGAAGTTCTGGAAAATTATGATGTTACAATCGACTATTATTCTGTTGCCAAAAATGCCCCCAAGACAATGCACAGAATTGTTTACACTGTCTTGCAGAAAAGGTGTAAGTTCTGTAGTAAGACAGGTGTTCAGAAAATGGTGCCAGAGTGTGTGTAACAAATTGATGTGAATTTATGATCCTAAAAAAAAGAAAGGGCCCATTAATCCTACTTGTGCTCACAGCACACCCCACACTAACTAATGTCATGTA
Organism: Coptotermes formosanus; assembly: GCA_013340265.1. NCBI lineage: Eukaryota > Metazoa > Arthropoda > Insecta > Blattodea > Rhinotermitidae > Coptotermes > Coptotermes formosanus. The sequence continues at coordinate 740,767 of BLKM01000655.1, forward strand.
ATGACACTTCATGTATTACCATCAGATTCTCTGCACACCAACACCCACTGTTCTAAGAATTCATGTATCCACTGATTTCAAACAAGTTTTCACTGCTAAACAGAATGCGTTTTGGGTTTACTTGTCCATTGTGCACGCCATGAAAATGCCAGTTCACAAAATTCAGTCTTGCTTCATGGTCTGTTTCGTAGAGTTTGTAAGCCATAGTTGTCAGTTGTCTTAAATGGATACACTACACATTTGTGTGCTATATGTTTGTTACTATCTATAATGGAACCTGGTGCTCAAAAGTATTTCACACATTTGTAGATTGTTTTCTGAATTTACATAACACTTTCTGTAACATATGTATCACACAACATGCATTGGCAGATGACTCATGGACTTTGCAATAAGCAATCAGAAATTTGACTGGTGTGTGGGCAGATGAATTTAACATATTAGAGCCCATAGCAAGTGACTAGCCATGGTTATCAGATGATAAGGTGTCCCTTTATAACAGGAAAAGCCTTTTTATTTTATCTGATGGACAGTTGTTGTAAACTGCTGTTACAAAAGATTGCTGTCTTATGGGATGTTATGCCACATAGTCTGGTAGAAGTGTATCAGCGTTCTAGAAGAACCTGCAGCCTCATCCATATCTACCCTGATGGTGGTAGCAGCAACTTTCTCTGAAACATTTGTACACTTTTACCAAACTGTATAACATCACGTCCCAACAGACAACAGTCTTCTTCGTCATGGCCAAAAGAACGACAGTTCTCACTTATTTTTGTAGGTTAAAAAGAAGTTTTTAACCTTTATTTATATGCCTTTATTATTTATTTTGCAGTCGTTTCATCATCAACGTTCCTGTGGAAGAAAGAAAAGATTTAGTGAGGATTTGTTTCCAAATTGAACTTGCACATTGGTACTATCTTGACTTCTATTGTGCTGAAGACAAAGCAGAAAGTAAGCTTAAACCATGCGGTATGAAAGAATTTACCGCACACATGTTTCAGGTATGTTCTGAATTGTAGGAAATATCTCTTCTTATAGCCCATTTCATTTCTTGGGAAGTGTGGGTGAAAACCAATCAGAATAACACTATGCAACAGGGTGGTGTGTGGGATGGGCCAGCTGTAGTTGTCAGCTTTTGTGGCTAATTTGGTTAGATCATGTGTTAGGAGCTAAATTTGCAGGCATTACCAAACATTTAGCACTTTTTGACCCACTTACTATTGTATTAATCGAATTAATCAACAAGCAGCTATGCTGTTTGCGCCAGAACATATTGAAGGGTCCTTCTGAATGGATATAAACATTTTAATGATGGGCGTGTTACTAGAGTATCATATGCAATATCAGATGGTTGTAACACTCTATTGGTTGTACCTGTATATGGGATTGTGCTGTATAACTGGGTAGTCATGGATTTGTGGAGCCCTTGAAAATGATCTGAGGATTGAAACATGTCAGGCAAAGGTACGTTATAGAAGTTGAGTAAGGTTAGGTTTGGCAGTTGCTTGTTGAGTGAATATTACAGTTTTTTAGGCCCTGACACTACATTTCAGTAGATAGGCACAAACATTTCAGAGGAATCTGCCCACATCAGTAGGGTGGAAGTGTAAGTCATGCTAGAGAAGATGGTACATGTTAAAGGGAAATGAGAATTTAATATACAAAATATGTATCAGTCAAAACACAACTGTAGTTCGACATTAGATTTTGTATATCTAAAAGCGTGACATGTTTTGGCCTATGTATGGGTAATTTTCAGGATCACACAATTCCAAAAGCCGATATTGAGGAAGATAACGTCCAAGTATTAGTTTTTATTAAAGTTTATTAATTTTAGTTAACTAATTTCAATCCAAAATTGATTAATTTTAAAACTAAGACTTATACATTTTTCTCCTCAGGATGGGCTTTTGGAATTGGGTGAGCTTGAAAATGACCTATATGTAGGTTGAAACATGCCGCTCTTTTGGACACATAAAATGTATTGTCTAAATATAGTTGTGTTTTGACTGATACATATTTTGTATATTTTATTATCATAACACAAGGGGATGTCAGATATAAGGAAGGGAAATGAGAATCATTTTGTTGGTTGCTCCTGCTTTCATTGTACCATGTATCATGTCTTTCTGTGTGACTTACTCTTCATCTTCCCAGGCATGAGAACCTGAAATCTCACATACTTTGAACTGCTTTACTACAGTGTACATGGTGCTGCTTAAAACTATTCCTGCTGAAACACCACAGGCAATATGCAAAACCATCTTGCCACTAGTATGTTTGGACCAGAGAGAACATGTGGAAACTGCAGAACAGCATAGGACAGGCAGTGTAAAATGTGCCAGTAATGTACATATGTGTGGATGCTTTGGTGGTCAGAAATACATAAGATGCATTCTGTTTACTTATAATTGTTTATGCATACCTTTGATAAACTAGGAGCTACTGGCTTACCTAGTTTCATAGCTTCAGCCAGTACAAAATGCAACACTAGAATAAGTGTAAGAAAGTAAAACAGAAGACCCATGTTACCCTCACTTTACACAGCTTTTTTTAACCATGTAGCTCCATGGAGCATCGTCCTTCCTGAGAAGCTAACAGGTGCTTATCTAGTCAAGAAATTCTCTACATTTTATGGAACCCGAAGGTGCATTACCGCATTCACAAGTGACTGCCACCTGTCCCTATCCTGAGCCAGATCAATCCAGTCCATGCCCTCCCCATCCCACTTCCTGAAGATCCATTGTAATATTATCCTCCATCTATACCCAGGTCTTCCAAGTTGTCTGTTTCCCTCAGATCTCCCCACCAAAACCCTGTATGCAACTATCCTGTCTCCCATACCTGCCACATGTCCTGCCCATCTCATTCTTCTTGATTTGGTCACCCGAATAATATTGGGTGGGTACAGATCATAAAGCTCCTCATTATGTAGTCTTCTCCACTACTGTGTTACCTCATCCCTCTTAGGCCCAACCATCATCTTTGGCACTGCATTCTTGAACACCCTCAGCCTATGTTACTCCCTCAGTGTGAGCGAGCAAGTTTCAAACCCATACAAAACAACAGGCAAAATTATAGTTCTGTGTATCTTGAGCTTTATGTTTTTGAATAGCAAACTGGAAAACAAAAGGTTCTGAACCGCATGATAGCAAGCATTCCCTGATTTCGGTCTTCCCTTTACTGCTCATGAATGGAATTTTGGTTTGTTAGGGTTGTTGCCAAATATTTGAACTATTTCACCCTTTCAAAGGATGTACTGTCTGTCTTTATGTTGTGATTATGTCCTGCATGCTGGTCTTGAGATGTGAACATATACTTACAGCAAAAATACTGCCTTTACACCCGGCATTTTCAAAGCATATACATCTAGCAGCAAAGCCCTCTGATCTTCCCATACAGCATATGCACTTTGGTCTGATTGGTGCTGTAATGACTGGTGTTTCTTGTGTGTGATTTCCATCCAGGGTTGTATTGGTTTACAGTGTTCATGTCATTCTTACAGAGAGAGAGCTGTGTGGACTAGTTCGATTGATTTGGTGGGAATTGTTCTGTGCTGTAATTCTGTTATGTCTTGTCTTTTAATATTGTGTGTGTCCATTTTGAATGTCTTGCAGCACATACCATTCCTGAAACCACACTCTAAAAACCTCGAATCAGTATTGGAACAGTGGAGAGATTATAAGCAGGCTGTGCCCACTTATGGTGCCATATTACTCAATGAAGATCTTTCACAAGTTCTGCTGGTCCAGAGCTATTGGGCCAAATCATCCTGGGGTTTCCCTAAGGGCAAAGTTAATGAGGAGGAAGATCCAATACGCTGTGCTGCCAGAGAGGTATTTTGGTCGTATAGCATATGCATGTAATAGTATGGTAAATAAATATACATGTTATTATTTAAGTTATGCTCATGCTGGTTTTTTAATACTTAAAATACATTATTAAAACAATGTTAGAAATTGCATTTTGGCCAGTCCTTTTAGATTCCAGCAAATATTCTGCTAATTAATTAATTAATTTATTTATTTATTATTGTATTTGGTTTGACCCATGTATGACAACCAGCTTACACATGTGCAAATACACATACACATGCTTTTGTCTCTTAATTCAGCAGTATCCACGTTCAAGTCTATGGGCCTGGTGGTCCTAGGGCAGGGCTGTCATTCAGAGGGTTCTGAAGTTGATCCCCTGCAGTTAGATGTGTGTGCATATTTTTAAAACTTAATTGCATTTATTTGTTCTTGTTTTTGTTCTCCCCTCCCCCCTTTTCCCCCCTAGCAGATTGAGGCCTTCACCTTTACACCTTTACAGTCTCAAAGTCAAAACTTTTGGACTATAAAGAATAACAGCCTGTCCTGCTCCCCCATCGTGTGTTTCAGCACTGACATTCAACTTCACATACTGTCTGATGTTTGTTATTCTCATAATCATACTATTATTGGAGATTACAAAATCTGACGTATGTGTACTCTACTGCATCAGTGGATTCTGCACCTTGTGTAGGTGACAAGACACCAGAGCAGTAAATACTGATGACGTGGAGGCACTAGACAAATGGCGACATTATAGAAGCCTAACCTGGTTAGCATGGTTTCTGTATTCCTACTATGTATCACATGAAGTTTCATTTGTTTCTCGCACATATTATTTTTCAGGTTTTAGAAGAGACTGGCTTTGATATTAGCAAGATGATTGATAAAAATGAGTATATTGAATCAACAATTAATGATCAGATGTTACGTCTGTATATTGTATCTGGGATCCCACGTGATACAAAGTTTCAACCTCGGACCCGAAATGAGATTAAGAGTATTGAGTGGTTTACGATTGCCGATCTTCCATCCAACAAGAAGGACAATACACCAAAACTGAAAATAGGAGTTGGACCGAATGCATTCTTCATGGTTATGCCATTTGTCAAGTGAGTTCTGTGCCATCCAGCAATATGAAGTTTTCATCTGTAAGTTCTTAAGCATTAACCCTTTCTACTGGGACATTTATTTCAATTTTTACGTTTAGTTTAACATAATTTCTGTAAGTAAAAAGGATGTTTATTGCTTTGATACAGGAAAACTTTAAATGATCAAAATCCTTGGGCATTCAAGTTGAGAGCTCCATCTTTGACCTAACATTTTGTGGTCATGGAGTATGCATATTAAGTTTTTTTAAACAGTGTTTGTGTGCTTATCAGACGATTGAGGAGGTGGATTTTTGAAAAGCAACAGAGAGGAGCACAAGGAACAAGGCGACACAGGCATAGATCAGTGGGTGATGTTGAAGCAAATCTGCCAAAGAACAAACGACAACAGCAACAGTTTGCTCAAGCTATTCAGGTAGGAATGTAACGTGCTGAAAGTGTTACAAGATGTGTTACACAACATCAGGATTTTCTAAAGGATATTTTGTAACTTTCCTGAGAATGTTTCAAGTAATGTGGAAACAAAAATAATTCACAGATAAGGCATAATTTAAGTTACAGTGATGTTAGAAAAAGATATTTTCACAAGTATTGAAAACAGGAGTATAATCAAAGATCAAAATGTTTTTGAAAATCTGGTAGCCAGACGTATTTTTATTGTCACAGGAAGTTGAATTTGTGGCAACTTAATGTGGCTTTTGATTCCAGTGGGCACACAAAATTGTTTTTTCCTGTTTGTATAGGTGTACTCTGCATCCTGTTTAACGTATATCATCTGGCCTTGAAATCCCATAAGTCGTAAGATATCTGGTGACAGCCTGAGTTACTTTCATTTTATATGTCAATGCCTACACTTGTGAGGGACAGTGTTTTCCATTTTGTCTGTGAATAGTTACATTCAGTGGGACTTGGGTGGACTGTTTGGCTGGTAAAGGTTAATACATGGGTCAAGTGTAAGCTAGAAGAAGGGAAGAGCAGATCTAGAGGATGAAATAGTGTTATGACTTACTATAATTAATATTATTTCAAACAGTGCTTTTAGTGCATTAACATTACTTCATATGTAGGCTGAAGTACAGGACTATCAATTGATGCGCCAGCAGAAAGGATCAAATTCTTCACCTCCACGAAATATACGTCGTCAGGAGAATGGCCGTGCCTATAAACAGAGTTTCAAGAGGCAGTTGTTTGTGAGTAAGTGATGTAATGGTTTGCTGTTTTGGTACTGAACTTTACTGCAGGGTCGGTTCAAGTTACAGCGTATACATGAATGATGACACTAACATGTCATGATAAAGTAACATTAGTTAGGGAGTGTATACATAAGGTATCAGTTCTAGTGCATGTGTTCCTTTTCTTTAATTTAATTGCCTGAGATACTGTAACAGCGTAACGACAAAAAGTGAATAGGAAATCATCATCTTATGTGGGGGTTAGGTACCTTCAGATTATTAATTAGGTAAATGTTTGTTGGACAAACATTACCTTAGCTTTAACCCTTTGGCGCCAAACGTCAGTTATACCAGTCACACAGTGTGATTCTGAAAATGCCGAATGATGGGTATGGCTGATGGCCCATCATGGCTTCTATTATGCAGCCCCTATTTAAATTACAGTCTGCTGCACGTCACACCATGCATTTAATTGTGGTGCCAAAGGGTTACATGGGAATACCTGAACAAAGCTATGCAGTCTCCCATTCATACCTAGATGTGTCCATTTCTTATACACACACACGCAGTCATAAATGACCTTGACTATCCAATGTGTGAAATAAGAACACGAGTAAAGCCACGCTACTGTCTTAAGGGTACTTGTGAAATAACAGCAAGGAACTGACAAAACCAATCAAATGCAACTTAACTGAACTCTGCATGGTAGCAGAATAAGTAATACACATGCTGATGTGAGAAAGAGATGAATGAGTGGTGGAGATGTTAGGAGTGTATACTACTGTGTGTATTAGCATGTGCAGTACTAGGGTGTATTTGACAGACTGCATATATTAAAACTTTCTCTGCATTTAATTATTTACATTTGCTGTTGATGTGTTAGCAAATCCACAGTGGACAAGGATTTACTGTGCTCTGCTTAAAATATGTTTAATTTTTTATGTAACTGTTGTTTGAAACAATTTTTGCTCTGATGAGAGTTCAGTAAGTTACACATTATTTATGCTTGAGGTATATGCAAAAATTCTAGTAAAGTGTCATAATTGGTGTCAGATATTAAAAAGAGCTGGAGTCTGTCAACAGATATTAGAAGAACTCCCCAATATGAAAATTTGTAGAAATACATTCAGAAATTCATTAATTTTTACACGCACATAGATTGACAGACAAACTAACCTACCTAACAGACATGTAAAGCTCTGAAGCCTAAAAAGCAATAATAATGCCAAGATGTACCAGGAAATTGTTATGTTCCATTGCAGATCTTGAGCATACGGTATGGAAACTGAAATATATGTTGAAGAAACTTGCCGTAGGTGTGGTGCGTTTTAGGGTTATGAAGAACTAGGAACTGTAGTCCTTGGTGCCACGTTATTTGTGGGAAAGAGTCACAGCAGTTTAAAGTGTGAAATGATTATAATGTGTGAGTAGGCACAATGTTTCTTGTAGAGAAACGACTGAAAAGTAGAATCCTTAGGTCAACTACTGATCATATATTCTGGATTTGTCAAATACCTGAGGAAAAGTGGGAATACAATGAGGCAGTAGCATCAGCTGTTTATAGACTTCAAGAAAGCTTGTGAGTCAGTTAGGAGGGAGGTCTTGTGTAATATTCTCATTGCGTTTGGTATCCCTTTGAAATTGGTAAGGCTAATAAAAATGTATCCACATGAAACCTATAGCAGAGTCTGAGTAGGCAAATGTGTGTCTGCCATGTTTCCTATTAAAAATGGTTTGAAGCAAGATGTTTTTTGCAGTTGTTTTTTAACTTTGGTTTAGAGTATGCCATTAGGAGGGTTCAGGCAAACCAGGAGGGCTTGAAATAAGTGTTACACATCAGCTTCTAATTTATGCTGATTGGGCATAAGCAGACATACTATAAAGAAAAACACGGAAGCTTTAGTAGTTGCGAGTAACGAGATTGCTCTAGAAGTAAATGCTGAGAAAACTAATGACATGGTCATGTCTGGAGGTCAGAATGCAGGACAAACTCATAACATAAAGATACATAATAAATCCTTTGAAAGGTTGGAACAGCTCAAATATTTGGGAATAACCCTAATGAATCAAAATTCCATTTGGGAAAAATTAAGAGCAGATTGAAGTCAGAGAATGCTTGCTCTCATGGCTGAGGGTGTTCTAGAATGTGGTGCTAAGGATGATGTTTAGGCCTAAGAGGGACGAGGTACCAGAGAAGTGGAGATGACTATATAATGAGCTTTATGATCTGTCCTGACGAAATATTATTTGGGTGATCAAATCAAAGAAAATGAGATGAGCAGTATAGCACCTATGGGGGAGAGGAGAGGAGCATACAGGATTTTGGTGGGGAAGTCTGATGGAAAGAGACCACTTATAAGACCCAGGTGTAGATGGGAGGATAATATTAAAATGGATCTTCAAGATGTGAGATGGGGGGTCATGGGCTGGATTCATCTGGCTTAAGATAGGAATAGGTGCTGGCTCTTGTGAATGTGGTAATGGACCTGTGGGTTCCATTAAATGCAGGGAATTTCTTGACTAAGTGTGAACCTGTTAGCTCCTCAAGAAGGACTCTGCTCCATGGAGTTAGTTTCGTTAGTTACGTAGAATTTTTTTCTGATGGTTGACTGGGCCATCATCATTGACCCCTCTTTCTATCCCATTTTGGGAAAACAGTATTGAAAGTTTTTATTATAATATTGAATTTGCTGGAATTTTTTCCTGGTTGCATACATTTAAGTCATTATATAATGGCTAAGTTAAATTCAGACAATCAGTGTGTATATTTGTTCAGCAAAGGTTAGCTGTCGCTCATAAAAGACACCGAGGTTTTCAAACCAGACATTGTAGAAAATATGCACGATCAATTAAAGAAGTATGGTAGTGTAATATATGTTGGGTTTTTATTTTAGATGAGGAAGAGAAATCACGGATTCGATACCAGCATCATACTGCAAGTACATCTGCAAGTGTTACAACAGGCCATGAAAGGAATATTACTGACTGCTTAAATTTTATTGCTCCCTCATGGCTGAGCTTCAAATTTGACCGTTCAGCAATCTTTGACTGCCTTGGCAAATGATTGTCATGTTCTTCATGATGAAATATCACTGTTGAGATCTCTTAAAGGACAGGATTGCAAGACATCAGAACTCTGCAATTTGTACTTTTAACATCACTTGTCAATCTTTTTAGTAATGTTCAGTCTCTTATCTCTTTGAGTTCTTTAAATGCAGGGCTTTTGTTTTTAAAAGTAATTGCTATCTTTTACATATGTATTCTGTAATTTTGAATTTAGAACATTTATTTCAGGCAAAGTATTCTTACAGGCGTGAGGTCATATAGCTTCTACTCTGTTAAAAGGTAATAAGAATGTGTAATTCTGATGCTAAGTGTAAGCAATTCTGTTTCTTCAACAAATCATTAAGCTTTAGTGTTCATGTATAATTTTATTTTTATTTGTGAGAAAGTGCTTTAAATTTATCTGAAATCTTTGTGGTCCATATTGACAGAATTATGACAGAAACCCAACATGTGTAATACCAGTGAACCACAAAGGGTTGAAGGAAGGCATAGAAGAATGGTGTGTAGTCTCAGTGTGTTTTTATTTGTAAATAGGTGTAACCTGACAGTACAATCTGTGCCATTCAAAATATAGGAAACCAATTTTTGTGTGTTATTTAGGGCACAAAAGAGGTAGAGTAAAATTTCATTGCTGAGGTGTGGTTGTATTGAGGCCACATAAGAAGTTTGATAGATAAATCACCTCCAGATCTCCCTTAAGCTGTTATGCTTCCTTGTCCTCTATTCCCTTCCAGTCATCTGGTCATTACGTCATCTAGCCTGCTAGATAGGAACAGAATAAGCAAAGTGTGGGAAGCCTCATGCCATGATACCTATTGTCTGTGGAACTTCTGTCCCTTGCCCCAGTATTGTTCATTAAAAGTACTGTGTACTTCAGGGTAAAGGTAAAGGTAAGATTGCCCTTGTACACACCATGAAGGTATATAGGGGGTGTGGAGGTACCACACCGCTCATTCTTGACCTCAGCATTAGATGCACTTGTTTTTATTCATTGATAACATTGATTATTTAAAAGAGTGGCTTTAAGAAAATTTAGAGCTCTGATGGTGCTTACAAATGAGTTCTGCTCTGAAAGAATATCACCACTGACGATAAACAAGGTGTGATGGTGTGCCACTGTTTTGTGTCGTACCTCACATTCAAGAATTGATCTTCCTGCTTTTCTGGTAGCTCTTACGGCACACACCCTGCTATGAAAACTAAAACCATGTCCTTATTTGCTGCTGTGTCATGCTGAATTACACTGTAAGATAAGAAGTGTGTTATGGTAATCATCTTATGTGGATGTTGTTGGTGAGGAATTAGTTCTGGTGTGTACAGTAATTGTACATATACTGCACTGTCTGTGATCAAATGTGTAACATTTTATTAGTGTATACACTGTTACTGGCAGATTGTACATAAGAGTATACATATTTTTAACATTTTTGATAGGCTGATTATGAACCTTTTGAAATTCCTTTCTGGCCACATGAAGTTGAAGGTGACAAGGTTTTATTATACGTATTCACAGAAATCTAAAGTGATTTCACAAATGACTGTCAATCTTGTTCCAAGAAAGGCCTGTGCAACCATTAATCAATAGTCATGTGGAGTCTCAAGTGACCCTTTGTCAGGTTCACATACAGTAGTCAGCAAACAACAGTTTTGCTTTCTTGCTATGAGACTATGTTACACTCCCAAGAGTTCAGGTCTGTTGTCATTGCGGAAAGAAAATTACTCTACACTCCCAAGAGTTCAGGTCTGTTGTCATTGTGGAAAGAAAATTACTCTCTGAAAATGGATACATAATTTTCCTTTGTGATAATACACAAGAACCCAGTTATAACGTCAGTTTATGTGACACCTCGTACATAATGTCACATGTTCTGTACTACCAATTAATTCCTCACTGTTAACCATAACATTATACTCCTCAGTTATAACAACACTCATTTGTAACAACACAAAATATTCAGTCCCTTTCGTGACATTATAACTGAGTTCGACTGTATATGTATTTTGTTTGAGAACCATTTACCTTGTGGATTAGTGTTTAATACTGTATTAAGTGTTATTTTTTTAAAGAATTCCAGTAGAGTGACACATGGAACCACTGATTTTACTGACTGGTATTTATTTTGACCATCAGCAAAATACAGATAATGTTTTCCAGTGCCTTGCCATGAAATTCCCCTCTGCTTTGTGTGCAAAAGTCCAGTCTTTCTTTTGCATGTTGGTAGTGTATAAACTGCATTTACTGAACTGTGTTTGGGCAGCACTATGTTATGAGTGCTTGTGACCAAATATCCTGTCCCAGATTATGGACTGTAGCTAAATGAGAATGCCAGAACTTAGAAGGAGGGGGGACCAGGAAAAGTGTTTGGTTGCCACTGGATGCTACATGACCATATTTTTCAATCCCTGAACACAAGCATACATGAGGAAATAATACTTTGTCATGTCACATATGTCACTGAAACATGTCTTTATATACATGCAGTTGGAGTTCTTGTGATGAATTCTGAATTGTGAAAGTGAATTTATGTAGGGTTGTATCTGTCACAGTCACTGTAATTAAGTGTAAATATGTGAACTTTGAGGTTCTTACGGCAGTGACTCCGAAGCTTACTGTCATCTGGTATGTGATTCCACATTGTTTGGTATAGATGCCTGTTTGCCAAACTACACCACATCATGCTGCAGGAGACAGTAGTTTGGAAGTGGAGAGATGTTTGTGTATAGTGTGTACCATACTTATCTTTCAGAATGCCAGCTGGAGAATTTAGTGTATTAATTAATTCGTCACACAAATTACTCAACATTACATATGAGAAGAAACTTAGGGAGTGTAGTGAGGTTACTCATTTTGGTACAGTGTGATGTCTGGGTAATAATATTGTGGTGATCAAGTCAACGTACAAGTGATGGGTGACACACAGGGGTGGGGAGTCAGAGTCGGAAGGAATTTTGGTAGAGCCGGAGTCGGTAAAAATGTACCGACTCCGACATCGATCTTAGGTGCTAGCTACAATAACCATTAGACGTATACTTAAATATAGGTTATAAGTCTAAAAAGTAGCCTGATGTTTCACATGGTGGTGATGAAATGTCTCATGATACCATTTACCATTTTAGTAGGTTTACCATTACTAATACATATTGAGCTCTTATGAAGGAGTTGGAGATTTAGAAATTGAGTTGGAGTCAGAGAGAACATCACAGTCCTAGGGGTGCATGTAGCAGTAATGGGATAGAAGAGGGATGCATGCAAAGTGTTGGTCAGGAAACATGAAGCAGAGAGACTGTTTAGAAGACCTAGGTATAAATGGGAGCATAATCTTAAAGTGGATCTTAAATGAGGTGGGAGTGTGTGGACTAGATCATTGGTTCAGAACAGGTGCCTCTGGTGGGTTGATGAACACATTTCTGTAAAAGGTAGGGAATTTCTGGATTACTGGAGGAACTGTTTGCTTCTGAAGAAGGACTTCAATAGACATGTACCATTTCATGTGTGGCTATGCAGTTCTTCTTGTAGTGAGAGACGTTAAAGTTAAACCTTTTTCAGCTGCAGAACATAAAATAAGATCCCTGGGGCTTCATGGAGTCTTGTCTGTAGCTTTCTGTATGGTTGCAATAGGTAGCGAACACTGTTGTCAAAAATGTGAAATTTTGTAGTTTGGTGACATCATAAACATACATACAGATATTTGCCATTCTTTTCTCTGTGTGTATGCTTGTGTGAAAATTTACTGGTGGCCAACAATACAAAGCTTTGAGGTTATGTGAGACTTGAGGTTCTTACAATGCTCTTGTGGCATGTTAGACCATGTCGACTGGTAAACAGTTACTGACATTTTAGAGCAGCATACTGCCTGCAACTTCAGGGTGAGATGGTCCATATCTTTGTGAAGCTGCTGTTAATTTGGTGAAAATAAAAATTTCAACACATCTACAGGGAAGTAAAGTGGCCAGCATTATTGCTTCCTACTAAAGAGGCTGGTCTAGAATAAATACTGAGGAAATTAAGTTAATGTTCGTATTTCTTCAACAGAACGTAAGGCAGAATCAGCATAAAGAGAGTTACTGAGGCACTTGAAAATGTGGCAAAGTTCAAATAATTAGGAACAACAGTAACAACTCAAAATTATATGGACAAGGACTAATGGACTTTACCAAATGCTTGGAACCATTTAATTCTCAATTTTTGGTCTTCCTGCTTGCCATGTAAAAGCAATGATTAAATGCATAACTATAATTTGTCTGGTGTTTATATGGGTGTGAAACATGGTATTTTGCATTAAGGGTAGAACATGTGCTGAGGGGATGCCAAAACAGAAAGATCCGTTTGCTATTTGACACTGAAAGGGAAAGTAACAGGATTGGAGAAAATTGCATGAAGAGGCTCTAGACTTATACTTCTCGCCAAGTGCGGGGAGAAGGGGTGTGGCATGTATGGGGGAAGAGATGCACATAGTTTTGGCTAGAAAACCTGCACGAAACAGACCGCTTGGAGGGCGGCAGAGAAGGGAGGACATTAAAATTGATCTTACAAATAGTATGACAAGGACGTGTACTGATTCGTCTGGCTCAGCATAGGGACTGTTGTGAACACGGTACTAACCACACCGGTTCCAACTTCAATTTTTGGCTAGCTGGTAACCTACTTGCTTCTCAAGTACGACCCGTGCCCCGTTTGTGGGGTTAGGCGTCTGGATATAAATGCTTTACTACTGCACTTTATAGTTGTAAGTCGTACCCGCACAATTTAATGCTAGGATTTTCTGCTGTTTTCAAGAAATGATCAACGCAAACTAGTCAAGTTTCTCATGACGGTAATGTCCATTTACAGTATTACACTTATCACACTATTCCACCGCATACGCTTCCGGTGAATAATAAAGGAAACGGGCTTTGCGTTCGAGAGTAGAATAGTCAAGATGGCTGCTGCTCTGTCGGCGGAGCAAGAGCAGGTGAGAAGAAATTTTTAAATTTATATGCCGTTTTTAAATAAATAGTTCTTCTTGTGTGTTGTTGAAATTAAGTTGAAAGTCAGACGGATTAAGCGTCGCATTAGGTTTGCATGAAAATGGAATGTGCTCTAAAAATAAGTGAAAACAGTAAGTTCAACGTCTCTGGAATGTCAAGTGATGGGAAGGCACACCTCGTAAATTGTGCTTGCACATGCTGTGAAATAAGGAAGCATTCTAAGGTAACGTCTTTGATCATCTGTTTATGCTGAAGTGAGTACCGAACTACCACTCTTTACTAAGAAATTATTTGGCGTGGCGTAATTTGCGTATTTGCATGTTTTATATTGGGTGTTTACCAAGGACACATGTTTCTGACAGGACACGTGTGAAATTTTAACTTGATCCAGAATTGTGCTTATGAGTGAAAATTTATGTGCATTTGATATAATGGCACGTGGCAGCGGTAGTTAGTTCAGGCGTCAATTTGAGATGTCGAACTGTGGTAGCCGATTGGCGAAAAAACCGCTTGCGGCAGCAGTAAAAGTCATTGACTACCTGTGGCTCCAAAAGCCAGTGCCAAGTTTTGCTCACAGAATGACGGGCTAGACTGCTTGGCGTGAATGTCCCTAGGGAGACCACTATCGATCGAAGCCTAGTTCCCAACTCCACCAGTTCCTAAAATCGTGATTACTTTTCTGCTCGGTGCTTTTATCCGTTTCGTCATTGCTGCACAGTTTAAAAACAGACAGTGTGCATACAGAATATATTACATTTGGTGCATATCTTTGACTGTTAAGAAGTTTGTAAAAAATAGAGAAAAAAGATGTATGTGCGTGTGGGCTGCAAGACATGATGCCCTTTGAGTTTAGCAGTACCGGAGAAACGGAATAGTTTTATCCATTTCGAATTGTATTGTGTGAGACTAATTTACTTCTGGTTGTGTTGTGTTAAACTGTGACAGTTATTATTTTTTGTATGGGTCTCTAAACTAGTATAGACTGACATCTGAGTACACGTGACAATATCATGTTAATCGTATAAGCAATAAATATTGGTCCGAACAGTGCTGGGAAGGATTTGGTGTTACATTAATAATCCAAACTGAAAAACGGTGTTTATAAAATAATTCGTAGTTAACTTAACGTTAATATTTGACGATTACCAGTAATTGTACTGAACACGAATTCTTGAATTGGTAAACCAGCCACTAAAGCCGCGTTTCAATATGTCTGGTACTGCGGACCGCGTGCCCAGAATTATCTGAACTTGCGAACCCCGAAGGTACAACTAGCGGTAACACGTAAATTTTGAATAATTACAAACAAAATACATAAACTAAAAAATTAATAAAGTCAATGTCAAAATTTATAACAAAACCGTGGTTTCCCTAGCTGTAATGACAATAAGTCTGGGATTTTGAGAAACCAGGAAGAAATGAACTTTATATTCTACTTAGCAGAATGTACATTGTGTTATACCAATATTCGAGATAAACCCATCTTGTAGAATAATAAAAGTGTGCAATAACATTTTTTTTCGTTGTAATTTATGATAGGAAGATAAAATTTATCTTGTGGACAAGCTGGAGGAGACTGCAAGTCACCCTTTGATTTTACTGCTGTAAAGAACTATGTATGTAAAGAATCTCCGCATTTGGCTCACACCGTGTATTTTCATGTTTCTCACGGGTTTTAAAATAAAGAGCGATTGGTCTTTTGTAACAAGTTGCACTTCTTTCTGTTTGGTGGGAACTGAATATTTAAGGCTGTATAGACGAGTTTCAGGCTTAAAGGGTTAACTGTTGGCATTCTCCTCTCACATACATACGCCTTCCACTTAAAAGAGTGATGTAATTATTTACAAGAAAACACGAATGAGTCAATCCAGCAACAGTGGGCGAGGATACTCGTTTTGTGGTTGTGAAGCCGGCTTTGAGACCCACAGTGCACGGCAAAGTCCGTGCAGTGACAAAATAGCTTAATATAAGGAAGGCCGTATAATGTGTAGGGCCGAGTGTTTAAGGTGGTTTAACGAAGCAGTTTGCTTGAATACCTCATACTAGCTTTTGTGTGGAAAGACGTGTGGTGAAATTTAGATTTTATCATTTTATCACATTTTATATTAAATTTTCATGCTTAGTGTTTGGAGATCTTAATTGCCGAGTAATTCGGTCAGTATAGTGTCTAAACGACGTGCAGGAAGACTAGAGACTTGGGGTTTCGAATCCCGACGGGGTCGGAGACTTCTTTACGCGTTGTCGTCCAGTATCCACTGGATATCGGGAGTAAAGGGACTTGGCCGTGAAGCGAATACCTTACCCTTCTGCGCACAAAGCGCCATAGGCTAGGAGAGACTGGAGCTGTGCCTCTGCAAGTTTGTTAGGTAGAGGTTGATGTTTAGTTACGGACGAAGAGTATGAAAGAGCTTTTTTCATGGGCAGAAAATGAGGAATTACCTTACATGGGCTGGCTGTATATTTGCCATAGATACTACATCTTGGAAATGTTAGTTTTGTGCGCACGTCAAGTTTGAAACTGCAGACAACAAAATAAGCATGTAGACCTAAATGTAGATTAAGTCTTCTCTGTGTGCGTCATGGGGCGTCAGCATGACATCAGGTTTCGTGAAATATGCGTTCATCAGGCGAGAATGGAAGGAAGGTTTTGCTGACATGGAACGCCCTTACACAGGGTTTTCGTTATGGGATGTTGTGTAAGCCCGTCGGAACTTGCCCTCTAAGTAGCTGAGAAACAGCAAGCCGTTATTCCCGTCAGTATCAGCGTACCTTGAGTATGTGTCGTCAGTTCTCGATGTGAAATTGATTGCTGTTACTTTGAGACACATCAGATGATCAAATGCCGCCCCTGTGCTGGCAGGCAAGCTTTACATTTCGTTATACACGTTTCGTGGTACTCGACGTAACACTTCTTGGGAAATGTTCGAAATGACCGGTCGAATATTTTCATTAAGTTCTGCTGCGTGCGGATTGTTGACAGACTTTGTCTTTCAGTATCTTGCTTCTGTCAGTGCGCCTGTCGCCTACTGTTTCTTATGTCCAGCGTTGATTCCATACTACGATATCGTTTTACTGATTCATCATCGACTTGGGTAGTTACATCAACAGCCTGTCGTTTTCAATTAAATTTGCGGTATCAGTTACTGTAGGATGAATTTTTAGCGTTTGATTCTGAAAGTTAGTCCATGTCGATGAAAGAACGTACTGGTTTGCGGTGTCTTGTGTGTGACTCACTGCACATCCATGCTTGCGCGGAACTAGTGTTCGCCGGTCCGCAGTTACAGTCACTTTCGCAGCGTCATAATTTGAGAACGTTGCAGACGACTTGGGTCACGTAGTGTCATATATAGTATTTGTGACCCAGTTATCGGGATTTTAATTGTAACTTTCTTTTTGTTTTATCGGTATTTTCAGGTACATAGTTTACCTGGAGCGGCATTTTGAGAGCCGATCCCTAAAACTGGATTTAGAATTAACAGTGCAAAGTACTGAAATTGATTCAGCTTATACAGGATGATTGTAAAGTACTTAATACATTGCTTGTAAAATTGTTGCAAAACAGTTTTAAAGTGGTGCAAGGATCATATCAATATGGCATTCCTTTTGGTATATACAGCCATTTAACATGAGGTATTGACTTTGCAATCAGAGCTGACAACCGTTTTCCAGGTCTGTGGATTGGGCGTTGAGGACCAACAAAATGCCCTCCCCGAGTTCCGATCTTCATGTGATCTCATTTTGTGGGGCTGGGCCAAAGAGGAAGTGTATCGATCAAAGGCAAGAGAACTTGAACTGCAACAAGTTAGGAGTGCTTTTGTCGTTCCTCTTGCTTAAGGAAAAGTGTTGAGTCTGTGCCTTTCAGGTTGCAGACGTGTGTGCAAAATTCTTGGTCTTACGTGGTAAACTGACACTAAATGAAAGTGTATGGGCTTTCACACGGCGCTAAAATTGTAGCAATATAACATCGCAGTTAGGAGATACAGCCATTTAACGACATGTATTTACGTGACAGTCAGTCGGTATTGCAGGGGTTTCAGCATTTTTGACTGTGTGATGATCTACTTTTCGAAATAGTGGAACCTGCAGAAACAGTACCAGATTTATATTTCAGCTTTTCACAGCACCATGAAGATGGCGGCCGTATGCTCCTCCGAAACCCAGAAGAACATGAAACAAGTTTTTTGGATTCAAAAAATCACATTTGCGACTTTAAGCACAAAAAAAAAACGAAATTTCTACTTGCATAGCTGTCAGGAAACTGAAGAAAAGAGACCGCTAGGAAAGGTAGTTGTAGACTGTAGAGTAATATTGGAATGAACGGTGAAGAAGTGGGCTTGGAGAGTGTGGAGGGGATTTATCTGTCTCAGAGGAATGTGCAATGACTGGCTGCTTTGAACACGGTCATGAATTTTCGGCTTCAGTAAAAAGTTGGAACACTTTTGACCGTGTGAGCTACCATTAGATTTCAAAGGAGGACTCTACTCCATGGAGTTTGTTAGTGAAAAGAATTACGTATACATAAAGATATCTATTTTAAGGGTAGACTGGTTACCATATGCCCGGCACCTGCCATACTGTTGCGGAAAGCGTTCCGTAGCAGCAAACGGGAAGTGGTGTATTAGGACTACTTGTAAAGTAGGTACAGTGTCCGTATACAGGATGCCCCTTGCAACGGTGCAGAACTACAAACAGTGAATTTTTCGATTAACACGGCATGTACGCTATCTAACTGACACACAAATGCTGTTAACTTTGCGTCGTCTGAGGTTTTCGTAGCGGTGACTGTGGACATCTTCACAACGTGTTGTTTGATACACGAGCGCTGTTAGCTATTACTCCAGGGGTGTACAGATTTTTTAAAGATATAGGGGACACCTTAAAATTGAGGGCACCAGAAGGGTGACGTGGAGCAAGTTCAGTACTGAGGGCCCACAAACATTAGGCGTCACTGTACATGATTTAGTCGTTAGGGCAACCTGGCGCTCGGGATGTGTGCACTTCTATATTACTCGACTTGGTACTGGATTATTTGCAGTCAAATAGGGCTTCGACACTTTCCGAGAGATACAAGCCACTGTAATTATCTTCGTATCAGATTCCTAATGATACGCATTTGCTTTGCTTTGTCTTACAAGTAGATACTCGGGCACCTTCCGAAAAAAAAAAAGGGCTAGACCGTTTATGGCTACTCTTGTCTGCTTGACAGCACTGGTCCTAATTTAATGTTCTTCGTGCCTTTGATGAGTAATTAAATAGCAGTGTCTAAAACGCGGATGGTTTAAACTTACCCAATGTCGTGGCACAACACTGTACATTAGCCTCGAAATTAGTTAGGATCTATGTGTTCTGCAGTCTTAAAAATCCTCCCTAAGTCGCTCTGTAATGGGGACTTAAAAGTGATAGGCCTACGCCGCAAAATTTACTTAACAGTATTTATTTCTTAGGATATGAAACCATTAGAAAAGTTTTATAGGGACGGACTGTGGTAGATTGGAATTCTGCAGTACCTTGTGAGGCGGGCCACGAAGAGGTGGGGAAGCGGTTCTCCTTCCGTAGGTCGACTGATAGTTGTATGTTGCGACTTGGAAGTTAAAAACGCGGGAAGCTGCGGGTCTTCTGTTCACCGGTTAAAATGTAAAAATATATATATATATAAATAAAGTAAAGGGGTTAAATGCCTGTAATTAATATTAATTGAGGAATAATATTTAGGTGTAGTTTTTACACGTATCCTGTTTATTATCCTTTTATTATTATTATTATTATTATTATTTATCATGTTAATCCTGTTTCTCTGAACTTCGGAAGATGTCGATATCACACTTCCGCGTTTAACCCTTTAAAGCACAGTGCACGACAACATTTAACTTTAACAGACTCGGCCTTCTCTCTGCACAGTGCCTTTATTCGTTTCGTATGGCTTTCTTAGTGAACAGGGATTAGTTCCCCAAAGAACGGTAAGAACTGGAGACACTATGTGCTGTCTGTGAGGTAGGAATCTTTTTTTTTTTTTATTAGACAAATTTCATGCTTCAGAGGGTTGAAGTGCGTCGTTACGATTGACTGGTACACCAGACAGGTACTGTCTTTGGCTGTGGGATCCCGCATATCTGCTAGATAGGTTCCAGCGTTTTGGAAGAACCTTCTGCCTCCATCTTCAAGGCAGCTACCAAATTACACGATGCCACATGCCAGAAAGCAGCGGCCATCGTATTCACCGCCGTGAGAACTGAACTCGTCCCAGGCTTACGTAATAGTGACTGCTACGACGTAGCCTATAACAGTGTGACAGACAAAAAAATTGAACATTACGGCATGTTGTGTCGAGGAGTATGGACGTAGGCACGTAATGTCAGATTTGATGTTCTCAGAGCGGTATTGATGATTCAAGCCTACTGGGACATGAAGCCGTGTAGACTGGTGAATGGTTACAGACGTTGCAGAAGAGCATGATGCCTTTATGTTCAGGGTAGTTGAAGAACCATGAAGATGGACGTAGCAAGCTCCTCGGAAACGTCGGTAACTTTTGGAGTCGAGGCGGCGTTACCTTTCAGAAGACTTGAATATTTAGTGGAGGTGCGACGTCGCGTAGTCTTAATCTGGGCACTAGAGAGAGGTAAGTAATCAGCTGCACACTCCGGCTGAATTACCCTCGGAGGGAGACGCTTTTGTATCCATTGGTTAGGAGGCTGGAGGGCTGCACGTGTGGTTTGTTTTGTCAGTCGGTGATTGCAGTGCTAATGATAATTGTGTCCAGTTTCCGTTATTATTGTAATTTGAACAGTTAGTTTAAATTCAGACATCTGGAAATTGGACTGCGTGTAAGATTTGTGGTGCACAAAGTGGCACTGGGATAGGTTTTTCTGCAGTACTTCGGTTTTCTCCCGTCAGTGTCATTCCAGCACTTCTCCATACTCATTCATCACTAGCGCTATGTAATCTTAGTATTTCATACTGTCGCTAAGTAACACATGCGCGCGAGCGCGCACCCACCCACTGTCTAAGGGTTACTACGGCAAGATTGGCTTGTGTCGGTTCTAGTAGGCTCGTGTGCCGTGGTCCAGAGTAGAGCGTTCACGTCTTGCTGTTAAGGCGAAACTACAGCGACTGACCATGTGCTTTGCCACACAGAGTTCACAGGTGTGACTTGATGTGGAGGTCATTTGCCTCTGCTCGCCAGCTCAGCTCGTTAGGAACACGGCCAAATCGTGGCGTTTAGTGTTTGGTGAAGTTTAAAGTTGTTGGTATTTTTAATTATTGAAAACCGGAATTCTGTTGGATGTACATGGACCTCGTCTTCTAAGACGTTGTTACGCGTGTACAGGCGTGAAACTTGGTCTCGCACTTGCACGGAAGAACATACGCTTCATGTATTCCAGAACAAGGTGCTGAGGGAAGTATATGGATGTTTGAGGGAGGAAGTAACAGGAGGGCGCATAACATGGCATTGCTTAGGTTCGTAATTTATAGCCGTCGCAATATATTATGAGGGTGATAAAATCAAGGGAGACGAGATGGGTAGGGCATGTGGCACGTATGGAGGATAACAATTGCATGCAAGGTTTTTGCTGGCAAAACCTGAAGGAAAGAGACTTGTTGGAATACCTAGGCATAGGTGATAGAATGGTAAGGTAACAGTAATAATAAATAAAATGGAAGGGTGTGGACTAGATTTATCTAGCTCAGGACAGGGAGAAGTGGCGCCGTTGTGAAAAAGGCAGTGAAATTTCGGGTTCCTTAAAGCGCGGGGAATTTATTTTCTAGTTGAGGAACTGTTAACGGCTTAACCCTTTAAAGACGAAGCATGTCTGTTTTATATGCAAGGACCCAGTCCGTACCGCGCAGTAAACAGTCTCCTCGGTTATAAAAACCAGTCAGTTAATGCTGTATAAGGAAATAATCGCTGTTTGTTCAGAGATCCATACAAAACTGATAAATGCAATGTGAGCACCACGTAGAATTTCTGAATGTTAAAGCTGGTGGCACGTAAAGTTACCACTGGGCTTTAAAAGGTTAAGAAGCATGCCGCTCCGAGGGGTGACTTACATTTTAGGCGTTTTGATACGCTTATAATATTTCAGTGAAAACATTCACCATTTTTTTTGGACGTCCCAGCAGGCAGCATATGGTCCATGTCCTGACCTAGACGAAGCTAATACACATCGTCATGCAAAATTTCTGTAATCATTTGAAGTCTGAAACTCGTCTGGGTAACTGCGGTGTATCAGATGTTTCCGTTGTTCCAAGGTGTGACACCGCGTCATTGGGTATTGTTTTCCAGCGTTTCGAGACCACTGTGTTGTCTTGCAATTCAGGAACCAGTTACTCAGTGACGTGGCGTCATATCCCAGAAGAACGAAGACTTCAGTTCCACGGCTGAGAAAACACAGAAAGTCAAAACTGAAAGTAATTAATCCGAAGGTTAAGTATTGTCCCGAAGAAACGTTAAAATCACTGAAGTGTCAGAGTAACCAAGACTTTGAGGCGGATACTTCAGAATAGGGAACAGAAGTCTATCCACAACACAGTATTCGATTGATCATATCCTTCTTTGTGAAGCATGATTACCTAGCATGTGCAGACTGTGCATTAAATGAGGATGGGGAGAGTGGCAGTATAATTTTACCTGCGGTTTTTGTATAGATGTGAAAGTCTGTCGCGGTGAGCACACAGAACGTTTTGAGAACAAAATGCTGAGGTTCGTATTTGGATTTGAAATGGAGGAAGTGACACGAGGATGGGTACAGCTGCATAGTGATACGCTTCACAATTTGTATTATTCATCTTTTTTTCGTCAGTGCCATGTACAGGCCAGTTCGGCCTAAGCCTCACATTTTCTGGGTTTCCGACTCTGTTCATAAGCAGATATTCGGTAGGAATCCCTGGACGGGGATGGGTCTGTCTCAGGGCCTTTACCAACGCGGGAAAACAAACAAACGAGATAAGCCATGTACGTGTAACATATCATCGTGGCGCCTTCACATAAGCATTGTTGCTATTGAAACGCAACAATATGTTCCCTTTATATTGTTATTGATGTACATGTAGGTGTTAACGAATAAAACAGTTGAATGTTGCCATGGAAATGCAACAGTGGGTTCCGTTTGCACTGTTGCCAAACTACAGATTATTTCGTACTGCTCTCAACAGGATGACGGTACTTAGGTCTTCTTGCAAAGTGCCCGATATTGTTGTCCGATTTAACTACATTTGGATTTTCTCGACAAATGTTCGTAAAATCCCCCAGTATAGAATTTCACGAAAATTTGCCCAGTGGGAGCCACGCTGATACGTGCGGATAAACATGACGCAACTAATAGGCGCTTGTCGTTATTAATGAGAAGGTGCCTGCAACCCACGATGTTACTAGCCGAGCGGGAGATGATGATACGCATGGCCCTCAGATGTAGCTCCATAGAAAATCGGCATCATCTTATGGCCAGGACGTTGTACACGTACGAGATGGGGGGGGGGGGGGCGTGCAGTAAAAATGTGTAAGAGATAAAAAATATGCTTAATTTTGGTAGGGAACCAGAAGGACAGAAGTCACTTGGAAAACATGAATGTGGATGGGAAGTTAATTGTAAAATTAATTTTGTACGAAGTAGGGTGGGGGGTTTCATGCTTGATTCATCTGGTTGTTGGGTGGATAGGGTGGCGGACTTTTGTGATTGCCGCAGTAGGCCTAGAGAGTCCATGAACGGCGGGGTAGGCCTATATTTAACTACGTGCTTCTCAAGAAGGACCCTTCGTTTGAGTTGGTAACCTCCTACCAGATAACACGGTGTCATAGCCCAGAAGACATACAACTAAAAAAACAGGAAATAGCACTGTAACACTGCGTCTAATTGAATCCTTTAAAGACTGATGGAAACCTGAATTTTGTTTAAAACATTTGGTTCGTACCGCGCAGTAAACGCACTGTGCTTAAGTCGTAAGAACCGAACAGTTAATTCTCTACAGGTAAATAATCGTTGTATTTTTTTATATTAGTAGAAAGCGTAAGTGAATTGTGTCGGCGGAACGTAGAATTTTTGAATGTCAAACCGGATGGTGCGTAAATAACCGTTAGGGAGTCACACGTTTCACCGGTTTGGTTCCAGGTCTTTGTTTTCAGGTAGAATTTAATCCGACCAAAAACCGCTGGTTGCTGCGACTGTGGAATGTTAAGGTGGTGATATTTATAGCTCCAGAAAGATCACCCTCATATTCTCTTGCTAGCGGAAGTTGTCGCAGTTGAGACGTGTGGGGTTCTAATGGGCCATTGCACTTCACGTATCCGTCATTTTAAGTACGCCGACCTTTTTAGCATAGCGGTAACTATATGTACCACCTACTTTAACGTTAAGAAACTAAGCCAGGGTCGTCCCTGTGGTGTTTATGGGAAAAAGGTGACACTGGGAGAGGGTTTTTACCGAATGCTGCAGTTCTCACTGTCCGCTGTGCAAGATCTTGGCTATCGAGAGCGTAGCTAAGTAAAACACATCTCTGCGTTAACAATAAGAAATTTAGTGTTTTGTCAACACAGTGTACATTTCGTGTGATTCTCGCAATAAACTGCAATTTTCTTTTGCTAAAGGGCATTAACCTATTGGTCTTTGTGGGGTTCCCTGCGTTTTTATGGGGTAGGAGCGTGATTTTTAAATGCCTGTATTGTTTAGGTGAAAATGCTCTTTTGCTTGAACACCCTTGTTGGGGTGCACATCTCATGCTTTGGATGATACGTTTTCACAATCTGACATGCCCAGCCGTCGGCCTGGCATATCCGCCCGATCGTCTGTCTCCCCTTTTAGGCTTAAAGTAATCAATAAGAATGGAATAATCTATTTTAGGTGCTACATTATCTTCTCAAAAGTATCTTGCAATAAAGTGTATCTAGTTTATGGTTGCTGCTGCTCTTCAGACTAGCGTGAAATGTGAGTCGGATTGCCCGTTCTGTAGTCGCCAGACGTATTATGGTTAGAGTAGAAGTGTGCAGTGGTGTGTGTTGGGGCATCGTATCACCGGCTTACATAAACTATGCAGGCCGCATATTGAATAAGTGTACCATTGTAGATATTCAGTTCGTCGTCCATTTATACGTAGATCTAAAGGAATCAGAGAATAAATAATTAATATGGGTTAAAGTTAGTTTTAAACCCAACAGAAAGTTTTTTAATAAATATTATTTTAAACTTACAACTGGTTATATTATATTTATAATATAATAGAAAACAGTTCGAGTGCGTGTTTTATGCGAGATTTGAGATTCTCGCAGCGGTCTTGAAGGTTGAAGTCTTCTGGGATGTTACTGCATGTCGGCTGTAAAATAGTTACCGACGTTTTGAAGGGGTGTGGTGCCTTAATTTTCAGGGTAAAGCTGTCCAAGAACAATTGGATTTCTATTTTGTTGTAACCTTAGTAGATATGTTGCGATAGCCGGTTTGAATGTGTCGTGTCGACTTTACTCATCCCTGGATTAGAGTGTCATCAAAGTCTGGAACTGGGCCGGTGCACAGTACGTACGTCGAACCGAACCGAATCGAATTTTCCGGTTGGTGGATCTTGAAACCAAATCGAATAAAAGAATGTTCGAAATGGCTTGATGCTTCAGTGTCGTATCAGGCATGGATTTTGTGTATGTAAAGACGGCTGTAGTGTCAGCGGTTTGTAAAGATCTCTGGCAGAAGAGGATTGCGGGCGAAAACGTTGGAAGCGGTGGGTCCATAAGATGTGGAGAAACTGGAAGAGGGCACTAGAATTTTCTACGGTATAGTATTACATACACTAGATGGTGGGAAATCCATAGAATACGATAGATATCTGAGGAACATTTCCGTCGGTTGTTGGATGTAATTGAACTTACACCAATGAACCGGAATACGTCAATCCGGGAAGCTATAGACTGGAAAGTACGCAATCAGAAAAGGACTTGAAAACGTTTGCACTAATGTATATTCATTTTTCGAATTCACACTCTGTCTGCTACGGAAAATCGTGAATTCCCTGTTGATGGAGTTCCGTTATTCTGTGTTATCTGTCGTCGTACCACAGATGTTTCAAGCTGGCGGTCATCATGTGGCTGCCAAGACTGTTTCAATGCTGGAAACTCATGATAATCGGTCGGCGACGAATTCCCCTGGTATAGTCACAATCAGTGTAGTCAGTTTTGCGCTGCCACACTCATAGCATTATCTTCTGCATACCGCACGGCTGCAACATAGTAATTTTATCGAAAATTCCAACTGCATTTACATACTTTGTCGTATGTTCTTAGACATACTCGTATAACCGTCGGAACACGTATTCTGGTCGCCTGGTCTCGCGGGCGACTGCATTTGCCAGTGACGCCTAATATATCCAGCATAACTGTTGCTTACGTACAGGAAAGTGTATTAGTTCACATACCCCCAGCGGAAAGCGTCAGATAACAGTGCGGGTCACAGGTCACACTAGAATTACGTCCTGAGAATGGAACTTACTTCTTATTGCTTTTAACGCCTAGGATTTTGAAGTGACTCCTAGATTTTGCGAAATTTGTGGACCGTTGCAGTTAGTAATCTTCGTAGGCCTATGTAATTAGGTCTGTAAGGGATACTGCTGTCAGATCTGACAGATGTATCGGTAAATGCTGTAAAGCTGGGAGCCTGTTCCCACATTCATTTTTCATGTAATCCAGAACACTTTTAGGCGCGTTCGCGTACTCGCGAAAAGCGCCTATTAGCTTCGCTATGTTCGTCCTTCGGTCTGTCTGTATGTATCAGAGCGGCTCCTATTGGACGGATTTCCATAAAAGTTGATATCGAAGGCTTTTAGGGTAATCTGTCGAGAAAATCCACATTTGTTTGAAGTCGGGCAAAAATATTGGACACTTACGTGAAGACCTAAGTACGCTTTATTGATTCCGGCGACGTAAACCGTTTAAAGACGAAAGCGACGAAAGCAACGTGAATTATATTTAAGGATTCAGTCCCTACCGCGCAGTAAGCACTCTCCCTCTCGGTTATAACAACCAGTGAGTTAATGTTATAGAGGGAAATAATCGGTGTTTGTTCTGAGATCTATACAAAACAGACACACACTATCAGTGGAGTTTAGATTTTTTGACTGTTAAGGCTGGTGGTGCATAAACAAACCACTAGGATTTAAAAGGTTAAATCGCAGTTGAACGAAATTGTGTTAGGCTGTTAGGATAGCTGAGGAGGTGTAAACATAACGCAAACGTATGTTGGTTGTATGTTTTGTTACTAAGTAGGTTTGCATTATACTTGTAATTAGCATCTTTACTTCAACTTTCCGCGTGGAAAATTTCATTATTACCCGTTCATTTAACGCCTTTCCTACACAAAGGATATTAACTCCCCCGTTTTTTTGTGGTTGTATTATGTAATTAGCTCTGTTACAGGAGGGAGGTGAGGGCATGCGCAGCGTTGGAGGGTACGTGGAAACAGAAGCGGCTAAGAGCTCTTTTAAAGAAAATACAGGCTTTACCACCTGCTTATTCCAGGCCAGTCCTTGTGGGATTTGTGGTGGGCAGAGTGGCACTGGTGCAGGTTTTACTCCGAGTATTTCGGTCTTCCCCTGTCATTGTCAGTCCGCAAAGTCTCTGTACTGATCTATTCATCTATCACCGACGCTAAGTAGTAGTCTTACTAGTTGCCATCATCGTTAAATAGCACGCTTTTTGCCACCCACTTTTAACTTTTAAGCATCATACGTTTTGCCCACACCCTGTGTTTACTATGATTTCCTCTATAAACGGGGATTGTTTCTGTAAACAGGATTTATCGTTTGGTGCTTGTAATGGAGAAGCGATCAGTTAGACGTAGAAACTGAACTTAAAGTAATCAAATCTATCGATTTAATCTGCCTTCTTTTTTCACTGTGTAGATCAGTCGTGTGAAGTCTGTGATAGCCAAAGTGGCACCGAGAAAGGTATCTCTCCCAGTATTTCGGTTTCTCCGTGTCATCATTTTATCAGTGCTCCGAATTCGTATCCTTCCAACTCCTGTCGATGCTACGTAGTCTGGATACTGACAGCGTCGCTAAATAAACAAAAAAGAAGGACTTATGTAAAACTTAAAACTCCTGCCACCATGACATCATGTTCATGTGCCCTTAATGAGATGGTCACAGGATTATAAAACAGTGGGAGCATTTAGTATTTTTGGAAGCGTTTTCAATAGCACGGATCAACGAAAATGGCAGTGTCATTTATTGTGTGCGTATTTTTTAGTGCCTTTTGGAGAATTCCGTTTACAAACGTGATGCTGTGTACAGCACCACACTCCCTAGGGACCTCTTGCAGAACCTTTCGTTACCTTTAAAATTTTGAACATCTGGGAATAGTGTAATTCTAAATTTGAGGAGTTTACTGCGGTGTTGTGATATTCCGGATTGTGACACCACGTAGTCAAGTAGGTAGTTACCAACATGTCGGAGAAAAATACTCCAAGATGGGGACGTCAGGTTTCTCCGAAAGGTTGCTACTTGCCTTCCGCACCACATGGCATCGCATCCCCAGTGACTGTAATCTAGAACGGCTGCTCTGCTTGTCCTTATATAAACACAGGTTGCTTTAACAGTCCGAATCAGTTCTGCCTTTACCAATAGTTACGCGTGTGTGCGTGTATTTAGTATTCCTTCTTGGTTCATTGTATTCTGCTGCCCGTTATACTTAGCCGACGTTTGTAGTTTCCGGGCCTGTACGTTGGTAGAGGACCAGAGCGGATATGAAATGTCATGTAAACTGGATTGAACTAAACTCTTCGAGACAAACAGGATGCCCACCCGTGAGCCCTCGGCCCCCTACTCCGTCCCTCTTCCATCCTTTCATTTGCACTCCCTGTCTAATGACACCATGCAGGACGTTCAAGTTAGGGAAGGGGTACCAGCAACGTAACTTGTCGGTAATAGGCTAATGTAGTGGCATTATTACTCCTGTGATTTTATGCCTAACGAATTGTTGCCGTGGTTCTTTTTATGAAATGAAATTTGTGTCTTTAACAAACGGAAGTACCCGTTTTTCAACCGGGCTTCGGTTACGTTCCTGCTCAGTGCACACCATGTGGTAGGTAAATATTAAACCTGGAACGACACATATTAACCCTTTAAAGACGAGGCGTATCTGCTTTATATAAGAACTTAGTGCGTACCGCGCTGTAAACACTCTCCACCTCGGTTATAAAAACCAGTCTCTTAATGTTTTGTAAGGCAAAAGTCGCTGTTTGTTCTGAGACCCACACAAAACACATAAACGCAATGTGGGCACCACGTAGAATTTTTTAATGTTAAACCTGGCCGTATGTAGAGTTACCGCTAGGCTGTAAACGGTTAAAGGAGCTTCTGTAATTGAAGTAAATTGGGAATGAAGATTCGATTTGCGTCCAGAGTTTTGTACCGTAGCACATGCACATCGCCTTAACAGTCGTGGCTGCCATCCATATTGGCAAGAATAAGGGGTTAAGCTCATGTTTTCGTGTAATAAGATATATTTTAGGGGATGACTTGGCAAATGGACGTTTTCTTTGATTTCTGAATCTTGATCAACGTTGAGTGTACCAAATGCCCCGCTGTTGTTAAAATCGTATGTCGACGACGATCGCGGCGTCAGGATCGCTTAACGCCTTCCCCTTTAACCTATCGGGGATCGGGATAGCTCATCCAGTATAGTGACCAGACTGAGCAGTCTGGGTTCATCTGCTGTCTGAGGGAGAGGTTTGTCTCTTTACCTCATCTAGACCTGCTCTGAGGCTCGCCTGTCTTCTTATCCTATTGTTACCGGCGGTGCTTTCCTGGGGGTAGAGCAGGCATGAAGCTTACCACCCCCCTGTGTCTAGTGCCGAGGTTAATGCACTTCACGCCCCCATACACCTTCATGTTCTGGTGCGTAATAAAGGACGGGGATGAATCTGTCGTTATTTTGTTACGTTTTGTTCTGTGCTCCTCATTTTCCTGCCGTGAGAAGTTGCTAACCAACATAAACATATCCTAATCGATGACATCCCGTTGTGATATGTGAACAGCAGAGAGGAAGCACAGACCGTCCGTCACACCTTATTTCTCGCTACGTGTTTCGGCTATTGGAGAAGCCATCATGAGACAATTAAGCTTCCTTTAAACCTTCAAAGACCAAACATATCTGTTTTATAGGACTCATCTCGTACCGCGCAGGGAGCACTGTCCACATCGGTTATACAAAATCAGTCTGTTAATGTTGTATAAGGCAAAAGTCGCTGTTTGCTCTGCGATCCATACAAAACACATAAACGCAATGTGAGCACCATGTAGAATTTTTGAATGTTAAACCTGGTGATATGTGAGGTTACCGCTAGGCTTTTAAAAGGTTCATTATTATAGACAACGAGAACTCTTAATCTGCACGTGTTGGAAGACAAGGGACAGATATTTTTCTCTTCTGTACAGTGTCTGGATTGGCTTTGGGGCCCGCCCAGCCTCCTATTCGCTTGGTCCCGGGCTTCGTTCTCCGGTGCCAGAGTGGCTGGGCCGTGAATCTAACCATCCACACCACATGGCCAAGTAATGGCGCAGGCGGTTAGTTGCCAGCCTGTCACCGCGGGAGGCCTGGGTTCAATCGCAGACCAGTTCATGTGGTGCACAATTATTTCTTTCCGACTGTTTGTGTATCCCGTGTCTGTATCACTCCACCAATTCTCCACTCTCGTATTTTATTAATCTACCACAGGCGCTGTGTAATTGCAATTGACAGCGTCGTGAGGAAGAACATTTATTGCGCGGCTGCCAGTGAGTGGACCTACACTTCTTGTTCCCCACACGCCTATATAGCGTGGTGTTTATTAATACTAGCCTACTACAGTGTGAGAAACAACTGTTTTTTTTACCCTGTATCCTAGAAGTGACCCTGTATTCGAGCGTTTGGTTTTCCCCCGATTTCTAAGATTTGTTTTGGTTGGGGTTTGACGCCGTGTCGTCTGGTACCGACGTTGTTGTCAGCTTTGCGACTCGGAACACGTGTACACTCTGAGCTGTTACGCTCACTTTTGGTTTAGTAACGGTACAATTTCATTTACTAGGTGACGTGTTTCCGGTGGCCACGGATGTGCTCATTCATAACCATGTAGAACGAACACTATGCGGAGGTGTTTATCATTCAGGCATAATCTCGAAGAACGGAATGGCCTAACTGCAGTGCTTGTCAGGTCAGGTCAGTTGGCTCTTTTTTTGGTTGCAAATTTTTATTTTTCTCTGCACGGACACAGTTCTGTGTCGTTTAACCCTTTAAAGACGGAACGTATCTGTTTTATATAAGGACTCAGTGCGTACCGCGCTGTAAACACTCTCCACTTCGGTTATAAAAACCAGTCTCTTAATGTTTTATAAGGCAAAAGTTGCTGTTTGTTCTGAGATCCCTACAAAACACATAAACGCAATGTGGGCACCACGTAGAATTTTTTAATGTTAAACCTGGTGGTATGTAAAGTTACCGCTAGGCTTTAACAGGTTAAAGCACAGTGGCAGTAGCGATGTGTACCTGTCATCTGCTTTAGTGTTCAAAAAGTGTCTGAGGTTTGAGGTTCTGGCAGTAGTGAGTATCGAGATTGTTCTGCAATGGTGTGATACCCTGTTGTGTAGTTCCAACATTACGGAGGAATCTGTTGGTTCTGTTTTCAGGGTATCTACCACACCATATTTATCTTATTGTTTGGAAAAATAGGTGATACGATTTCGATGTAAGTGAACTGCACAGAAAAAATATATATATGCACTCTCATACATAAAGTACGGTTTCTTTATCTTGTTGCTCTAGCTTCATAATTCTGACAGGTTTTTGCTACAGTAAATAGTTGAGGCAGATCCTTTCAAAATTTATGCCGGTTCAGTGGTTGGGAATTTATTGTGATAGATATGATGTTCTCATAGCGTTTGATGTGTAGATATAGGTACAGTCTTCTGAAATGAGACATTGTCTGCGAACGTTCCTGACAGCCTGCTGCTGCCGTCTTCAGGTTATAAGATTATGGGTCCGTCCGCCTGCTGTAATACACCCCGCGGTATTATCAGTACATATGGAACCACTGCACAAATATTGACGGCCACCAACTTGGCGTTTTAAGATTTTACTTATATTTTAACTGTTTAACAGTTGTATTTTAAGCAATTGTATTTTAAAGTTGTATTTATATTGCTGGATTGTATGTGTAATTGTAATTTGTGACATCCCTGAAGATGAGCCAGTTATTGGTTCGAAACATGTGGGATTATAATTAAATATCTTGATATATATGTAAAAAGGTTCATGTAGTTGGTCTTTAACATCGCACGATTCATGACAATGCACAACTTGAGTAATATAGAGTTATAAGAGTACTCTTCAGTTACTGTGATGTCTGGTGAAGTACTTGTGTTCGAGGGTTCACTTAAGTGCCGTCAAATTTCTGTAATATGAAGAGGGTTTAAGGATTTTCAAAAGGTGGGCAAAGGCTGATTGTCTCTCCAGGAAACTTCTCAGTTTCTAACTTCGGAATGTTTTCCTGTTGTTAGCAACATTGCCTGTCTGCTGTGAGGCTTTGAACCATACAGCTAACCGGGTGGTATTGAAGGTAGCTTAAGATATGACGACATAAATTATAGTTAAGTTGAGGTAAGTAGAGACATTTTGGTGTAATTTGAAGTAGGATGAGGTAATATGAGAAAAGTTCTGCTAACCTGGTCACTTCGAGAAACTTGCGTGTTGAGGTACGTAACTTCAGATATTGAGGCAAGTTCAGGTAACTGAAAAACTCCAGAACACTTAAAGTATATTGATCTAGGACACCGCAAGTTTATGTAGCTTACGCTAAAGTAAAAATGGCGTAGGCGTAGACGTAGAAAGGCAAGTTGCTGTTGAGAGGGGCAAGGTGAAGGTCAGCTTAGTTTTACGTTATGCAAAGGTGGCTTGCGTTTTGTGTGGTTGAAATGAATTATTTCAGTGTAAGGTTTGATGTACTCTGGCGGTGAAGATTTGTATGGTGGTGGTGGTGGTAATGATATTGTGTTGCCTGCTTGGTGGGTGGGAACGACTTCTGTAAGAACATATTGCCAGTCGTCTACCCTAAAGAAGGAATATGTTTCTACGAAACGTTAGTAGTCTTCTGCCAGACTACACTTTATCACAACCCAATATGTAACAGTTATCTTCTTTGTCACACAGGCGATGGAATATAACATTTTTATTCTTTCCCACATATCTTATTTACCATGTAGGTCTGCATGGCAGATGGTAACTTACATTAATTTGATCACGCTCGGCATTGGAAATATAAATGCACATCGCTTCTGTAGATCGTGCTAATGACAGCGTTGTGTGTGTGTGTGTGTGTGTGTGTGTGTGTGTGTGTGTGTGTGTGTACACTTTTTCACGGAGGTACAGTATAAGAGATTTGATGGGGAAGAAAACATCAAAGTTATATCCCCAGGATTTGCGATTTTTCTTGCTACTAAGTCATATCGGCCGAATTCTTTCGTTCTTTCGTAGTCCTTCACTCTCCTACCTACTCACAGCAGGTGTCCAGGTTGTTTATTTTCACTTGATCACACTCAGGCACACAGCACAGTCGGTAGGACTCCTCTGGACGAGGGATCGGCCCGTCGCAGAGACCTCTATCTGACAACACAGACACTCACAGGAGACAAACATCGATGCTGCCTGTGGGATTCGAACCCACGATCCCAGCAAGCGCTCGGCCGGAGACCTACGCCTTAGACCGCGTGGCCACTGGGATCCACCATATCGGCCGAATTACAGACCAGTTTAACATAGAAGTGTCTTAACTCATTATATGACCGTGGTGACTGTAACACTTGCTTTGGGGTTAATAATACGTCATTCTACCCCCAAACTTATGTAGGTCGTTTGGTTCTGAGTACAAGCGACGATATTTCCCAAAACAGCATTAACCGACCGTGTCAGTAATGGAGAGGCGGTGCTTACATTATTTACATAAGCTTTGTCCTATTACTGATTTAAATTATTACGTTCTGATGGTTTTGTTTTGCAAGATACAGACAGGCGAAATAAAGACGGCCGGGTGAACTCGTTCAGTATAGTGACTAGTTTATGGGCTCGAAGATCAGGAAATCGGAGGTGGATTTTTGGCAGGGGCCGAGTTTGCTCTTTACAGCTTCCATAACGGTTCTGGGGCCCACATAGCCTCCTATCCATTGGTCACCGGAGGCTTTTTCCCCCCGAGTGTAAATCCGGTCAGGGCGTGAAGCTCATCACTCACGCCTGTCTTACCGAGTTTAAGAATAGATTGTGCTGTAGCAGATTTACGATGCGATTAAATACCTACCGCTGCGAGGAATTCCTGTTTTATTGGATATTCTTCGACGGTTTTTGGCCATCACGTTGCCGCTGAGTTTAGTTGACGAGCGGAATTATGTCGAATAGATACATTAATTTTATATTCTGTATTATCCTTGTAAGACGGCGTATTATTGTGCCAGGTTTTCTCGATGATGAAACCTAACAGCGTTAACATGTTTCTCCGAAGCGTGGGTGCCCACCTACAACACCGCGTTATGCCACAACCTGGAAAACGACAACCTAAATGGTTATTCATAAGTTGGCAACTCTGCATGCCAAGAGAGCCCCTTGCTGGTCTATTATGGGACTCGAGAGATCTCAATCAATGTTACATGTCACCGACAATTTGACAGTCCTTTTTGTGTGGTCAAGTTCAACGTATCTCGTTACTGGCTCTTCTTAATGGCATTGGTGGTTTCTCATCATTCATTCCATACTGAGTGCAGGATATAATGCCAGGTTTACCACAGTATGTGACTGGTGCCACGCAGGCGAGCACACAGAATTTTGACGGGGGGTGGGG